>PVKC010006670.1:0-30515 GCA_004027635.1 Crocidura indochinensis
TTTCTTTCTTTCTTTCTTTCTTCCTTTCTTTATCATTCTATCTTTCTCTCTCTTTCTTTATTTTTCTTCCTTCCTTTCTTTCTTCCTCTCTTCTTTCTTTCTTTCTTTCTCTCTTTCTTTCTTCTTCTCTCTCTTTCTTTTTTTTGTTTTGGTGTTTGGGTCACACCTGCAGTGCTCAGGGGTTACTCCTGGCTCCATGCTCAGAAATTGCTCCTGGCAGGCATGGGGGACCATATGTAGCACCAGGATTCGAACCGATGACCGTTTGCATGAAAGGCAAACGCCTTACCTCCATGCTATCTCCCAGGCACCTTTTCTTTTCTTTTTTTGTTTTTGGGTCACACCCAGCAATGCTCAGGGGTTACTCCTGGCTCCACAATCAGAAACCATTCCCGGCAGGCTCAGGGAACCATGTGGGATGCCAGAATTTGAATCAATGACCTTCTGCATGAAAGGCAAAAGTCTTACATCCATGCTATCTCTCTGGCCCTGTTTTTTTCATTTATTTTATACAAAAATAGCATGTCTTTGCCAAGTATTAAAACATTACTTCTAAAGACTCTACCAAAATGCTTTTAGAAATAATAGATTCATATAGCAATGTAGCAGGTTACAAAATTAACACAAAAAAGTCAATGGTCTTTCTATACACCAATAATAATAGGGAAGAAATGGACATTAAGAAAACAATAGTGCCACACAAACTCAACTTGACTAAAGATGTGAAGGACCTATACAAAGGTAACTATAAAACTCTGCTCGAAGAAATGAGAGGACACATGGAAATGAAAGCACATATCCTGCTCATGGATTGGCAGGATTACCATCATTAAAATGGCAATACTTCCCAAAGCATTGTACAGATTTAATGCAATCCCTCTAAAGATACCCATGACATTCATCAAAGAAGTGGATCAGGCACTTTTGAAATTCATTTGGAACAATAAACACCCTACAATAGCTAAAGCAATCATTGGGAAAAAGAATATGGGAGGCATTACTTCCCCAACTCTAAAATTTACTACAAAGTGATAGTTATCAAAAGAGCATGATATTGGAATAAAGATAGGCCCTCAGATCAGTGGAATAGGCTAGATTACTCAGAAAATTTCCTCAGACATACAGTCACCTAACTGTTGATAAAGGAGCAAGAAATTCTAAAGAGAGCCAAGAAAGCGTCTTCAAAAAGTGGTGTTGGCACAACTGGCTAACCACTTGCAAAAAATTAAACTTAGACCCTCAGCTAACATCATGTACGAAGATAAAACGCAAATGGATTAAAGACTTCGATATCAGACCCAAAACCATAAGATATATAGAACAACACGTAGGCAAAACACTCCAGGACATTGAGAGTAAAGGCATCTTCAAGGAGGAAACTGCACTCTCCAGACACGTGAAATCAGAGATTCACCAATGGGAATATATTAAGCTAAGAAACTTCTGCACCTCGAATGAAATTAGTGCCCTGGATACAAGAGTCACCCACTGGGTGGAAGAGCATATTCGCCAATACCGATCAGAAAAGGGGCTAATATTCCAACTACACAAGGCACTGACAGAACTTTATAAGAAAAAAAATCTAACCCCATCAAAAAATGGGGAGAAGAAATGGACAGAAACTTTGACTAAGAAGAAATACAAATGCCAAAAGGCACATGAAGAAATGCTCCACATCATTAATCACCAGGGAATTGCAAATCAAAACAACTATGAGGTACCACCTCATACCACAGAGATTGGCACACATCACAAAGAATAAGAACAAGCAGTGTTGGCGGGAATGTGGAGAGAAAGGAACTCTTATCCACTGCTGGTGGGAATGCCATCTAGTCCAACCTTTATGGTAAGTGGTATGGAGATTCTTCCAAAAACTGAAAATTGAGCTCCCATTTGATCCAGCTATACCACTCCTAGGAATATATCTAGGAACACAAAAATACAATACAAAAATCCCTTCCTTGCACTTATATTCATTGCAGCACTTTTTACCATAGCAAGACTTTGGAAACAATAAAGATGCCCTTCAACAGATGAATGGCTTAAGAAAATGTGGTACAGCTTTCAGGAGTGATGACATAATGAAATTTTCCTATACATGGATGTACATGAAGTCTATTATGCTGAGTGAAATAAGTCAATGAGAGAGATGCAGAATGGTCTCACTCATTTATGGGTTTTAAGACAAATGAAAGACATTCTTGCAAAAATAATTTTCAGAGAGAAAAGAGAGGAGGGCTGGTAGGTCCAGCTCATGACATGAAGCTCACCACAAAGAGTGGTGAGTGCACTTAGAGTAATAACTACAGTGAGAACTATCATAACAATACAATGAATTAGGGAAGTGGAAAGCCTGTCTAAAGTACAGTCAGGGGTGTGATGGGGAGTAGGGAGATTTGGGACATTGGTGGTGGGAAAGTTGCACAGGTGAAGGGGGGATGTTCTTTACACAATGGAAACCCAACAACAATCATGTTTGTAATCAAGATGTTTAAATAAAGATATTAATTAAAAATGTCCACAACTAATGTCTGCCAATGAGTCTCATCTTCCCTCTGAAAAAGAAAGGTGAAACAAATAGAGAGAGAAGAAAAAAGAGAGAAAGAAAAGAAAAAAGAACAAAAACAAAGAGAAAAAGAATGAAAGAAAGAAGATATAAATGAAAGAAAGTAAGAAGAGAAAGGAAGGAAAAAAGAGATGGAAAGTAGAATGAAGAAAGAAAGAAAGAAAAGAGAAGGATGGAAGAAAGAAAGACAAATGAATGAAGAAAGAAAGAAAGAAAGAAAAAGAAAGAAAGAAAAAAGAAAGAAAGAAAAAAGAAAGAAAGGAAGAAAGTAGAAAATATTTGCTGTGCCTCTCTGTCTTTCCTGAATACTGGAAGCTCTCCTCAGAGGCCTAGGGAGCGCACCCCAAAAAAACTGCACCGTGAAGCTGCCCAGGGAGTGAGTGAGTAAAATCTGGCTGTGGGGATCGCCAGGCAGAGCTGAGACCTCTGGCCTGGGGAGGCTCTGCCCCTGCTGTGCCTTTGACAACTCTGAGATGAATAGTCAAGAATAGAAATATGGAAGAAAGCATAGATTGATCAGAACAGAACAAAAAGACAGAAATCAGAAAACTCCAAACTGAAATTATAGATCTGAAAAACTTGGTAGCTCAATCGAAAAACTCAGTGGATGGCCTCGCCAACAGCTGAGGACAGATTTGACGTGCTGGATGATGAGATGCAGAAAAACTCAACACAGCAGAAGAAATTGGAAACGAACCTTAAGACAAACAATCAGGTTTTGGAAAAAGTACTCAAGGAATGTGAACAGATGAAAATAGAAGTCTTTGATAGACTCAACAGAAACAACATATGAATCATTGAAGTTCCAGAGGCACAGATAGGAGATCTCCAGGAAGGATCAACTGTCAAAGACATCATCAAAGAGATACTCCCAGAGTTAAAGACTACATGCAATCAAATCCTGCATGCCCAAAGAGTACCAGCTAAAAGAGACTCAAAGAAAAACACCCCAAGACACATCCTCATTACAATGACATCCCACAGATAGAGATAGAATACTGAAAGCAGCAAGATCAAAAAGGGAAATTACATTCAAAGGAGCATCCCTAAGACTTACAGCAGATATGTCACAAGAAACTCTCAAGGCCAGAAGATAGTGCTGGGATATTGTGACAAGACTGAATGAAATGGATGTCTCACCGAGAATACTGCACCCAGCCCTACTCACCATCAGGTTTGAAGGAAGGATACAGAGTTCATGGATAAACACTAGCTCAGAAACTTCACTGATGAATAAACAGTCTTAAAGGAAAAACTAAAAGGCCTACTTTAAGACAAGAAAGACCAAAAAACACAGCAATCTTATCTACAAAGATGACATTACATCCTATGACAATCATCTTCCTCAATGTCAAAGGACTAAATTCGCCTATTGAAAGACAAAAAGTGTCTAATGGGTCAAAAAGATGAATCCGACCTTCTGCTGCTTACAAGAAACACACCTGAATAGTCAGATCAAAGATAGACTCAAAATCAAAGGCCAGAGTAAAATCATGAAGCAAACAACACCCTAAAAAATGCTGGGGTGGCCATATTAATATATGATGACACCAACTTTATACTCAGAAAAGTTGTAAGGGACAAAGATGGACATTATCTACGATTCAAGGGATATGTGCAAAAGGAAGAAATCAAACTATTAAACATATATGCACCCAATGAGAGACCAGCAAATTATCTAATATGCTTACTTACAAATCTGAAAGAAGATATCAATTATAACACAATAATTGTGGGAGGCTTCAATACAGCCCTGTCAACACTTGATAGGTCAACCAGAATGGAACCCAATGAAAACATACTAACCCTGAAAAGAATAATGGAAGAAAGATGACTAGTATATATATATACTACTATATATGTATATATACTATATACTATGTATATATATGTATTTTGGGGATGGAGTGTCCTATAAGACACTCCACCCCAAAAAACCTGATACACATACTTCACCACTGTACATGCTGACACATAAAACATACATTCATAAAATCAAGAGGATAGAAATCTTACAGGCTACCTTTGCTGAACACAAGGCTCTGAAATTAGATGTGAACTAAAAATGAAACAGGAAAAACTTTAACAACTGGAAATTAAACAACCTGCTACTGAGCAAACAGTGGGTTCAAGATGAAATAAAAAAGGAAATCAAATCTTTTCTGAAAAATAAATAATAATGAAGAAATAAACTGCCAGAATCTATGGGACACAGCAAAAGCTGTCCTGAGATGAATATTTATAGTTTTACAAGCACATATCAGGAAGGAAGAAGGGGCATACCTGAATAACTTAATGACGCAGCTCATAAAATTAGAAAATGACCAAAAAAAAGGAATCAAAAATAGGGAGACAGAAGGAAATAACAAAGCTGAAAGCAGAACTCAATGAAGTGGAAAACCAAAAAATAATCCGAAAGATCAACGAAAGCAGAAGTTGGTTCTTTGAAAAAAATAAAGAAGATTGATAGACCAATGGCAAAATTCACAAAGAGAGAGAGAAACCTGATAACCCATATTAGAAATGAAAAGGGGTGATCATGACAGATATTGTACAGATCCAAAGGGTAATCAGAGACTACTTTGAGTAACTTTATGCTACTAAGCATGAGAACCTAGAAGAAATGGATAAATTCCTGGACACTTATAACTTTCCACAGTTAAATAAGGAGAATGTGCCATATCAAAACACTCCCATCATTATTGAGGAAATTGAAACTGTAATCAAACATCTACCCAAAAAGAAAAGCCCAAGCCCAGATGAATTTACTAATGAATTCTTTCAAACCTTTCAAGAGGAGCTACTACCAACCCTACCAGGCTATTCCATGATATTGAAAACATGGGAACACTCCCAAACAGCTTTTATAAAGCCAACATCACCTTGATACCAAAACCAGACAGAGATGCTGCCAAAAAAGAAAAATATAAACCAATATCCCTGATGAATGCAGATGCAAGGATCTTCCACAAAATCCTGGCAAATAGGATCCAATGCATCATCAAGAAGATCATACACTACGACCAAGTAGGTTTCATCCCAGGAATGCAAGGATGATCTAACATCTGTAAATCTATCAACATTATAAACAACATCAACAACAAGTAAAATAAAAATCACATGATCATATCAATAGACGCAGAGAAAGCATTTGATAAGGCCCATAACCCATTCTTGATAAAAGCTATCAGAAGATGGGAATGAAAGGAACCTTTCTCAATCTAGTTAAAGCCATCTACCGTAAGCCAATGGCAAATATTATCCTCAGTGGAGAAAAAGAAAAGCCTTTCCTCTAAACTCTGGTATAAGACAAGGCTATCCGCTCTCTCCACTCCTCTTCAACATAGTACTGGAAGTGCTTGCTATAATGTTCAGGCAAGAAAAAGATATCAAGGGAATCCAGATAGGAAAGGAAGAAGTCAAGCTCTCACTGTTTGCAGGTGACATGATACTCTCCTTAGAAAACCCTAAGACTCTACCAAAAAGCTTCTAGAAACAATAGACTCATATAGCAAGGTGGCAGCCTACAAAATTAACACACAGAAATCAATGGCCTATGATAGGGAAGAGATGGACGTCAAGAAGGCAATCCCATTCACATTAGTGCCACACAAAATCAAATATCTTGGAGTCAACTTGTCCAAAGAAGTGAAGGACCTATACAAAGAAAACTATAAAGCCCTGCTCTAAGAAATAAGAGAGGACACACGGAAATGGAAACACATACCCTGCTCATGGATTGGCAGGATTAACATCATTAAAATGTCAATACTTCCAAAGCATTATACAGATTTAATGTGATCCCTCTAAAGCAGGGAGAGGTCTCAAACTCAATTTACCTGCAGGCTGCAGGAGGCAAAGTCGGGGTGATCCTTGAGTGCAAAGTCAATAGCAAGCCTTGAAAATTGGGGGTGTGACCCAAAGAACTAAAACAAAACAAAACAAAACAAAAACAGATTCCTCTAGGGCGGGTGTAGCTCCACCCCAGAGTACCTGAGACCCGCCCATTTATGGGTGGGGTCTTGGGAACCGGAGATGACATGTAACTTGACCTGCAGACCCTGCCCGTTTCCTGGGAGGGGTCTGGGAAAGGTACTTAAGGGCTCTGACCCAGAGGAGGAAAGCTTTTCTCTTGTTGGTTTCTGGTTTGTGCCTAGTTGGATCTGTGACAGTTTAAAGGTCTGAGGAGGAGTTTGGAAAGAGATTGAACAAGAAAGATTGATGGAGAGGAGATGGCTGAGGGACAAGGTATAAAGTAGGCCTGAATAGGGATCCAGCGTAAATGGTTTATAGGCCACACATGTGGTTAATAGGGCAAGAATAAAGCTGATATCTCCTGGAATCTGTGGATAATTTCCTCGCCGCTACTGGAACTGTAGACCCACTGGCTGAAGAGTGTTGGAAACACGTAGTCCTGGCCCAGAGGAGAAAGGCCTCCATCCACCAGCCAAGTCATTCTAAGGTTTTAATTTACAACAAATGGCGCTCAAACTCTGACTTGAATCCTGGACCCAAGAAAACAGCAATGATGGTGAGATTTCTGCTTTTCAGTTTGATTTTGGCTTTTTTCAAATGGACTGAGTCCAAGACTCTGGGCCACATGAAGCCATGTAAAAAGATGGCCGTGACCCCTTCCAGGGGCACAAGGACCATTAAAACAGAAGAGGGGAAAACTTGGATTGCCCCCATGTATGACCCAGAACTGAAACTGTTATGCCAAAAATCCTTTTCTAAAGAACCTCGGCCTTGTCAGAAACTGATGGAAGGCCTTAATTGGAAGAGTTTTAGAAGAAAAAGCGTATACAAGTGGACTGATTTTCTAAAGATAATCTTTGGCTTGAATTTGGACTTCGACTTTGGGAATTTCGGACAGGACTTTTAGTTCAAACCATTTGGAACTCTGGGCATCTGGAACCGCACTGTGAAGCTGTGGAAAAGGCTGCAGGCTTTTGTAATGGGACCTGCTTCCTAAAAGTCACCCGCACGGGATAAAAGGCAACTGCTATCAGTCAACAGTGCTGGTCCTGCGGCAAAGAAGCTCAAAAAGCTCCTAATCAGCCTAGAAGCCACAACACGTGCTGCTCAGCCCAGCACTGATCTGCTCTGCTCTGAAAAAGTTGCGAGCCAGCAATCTGACCTCCATAGAAAAAAGGTGAAACATCGTGAGCAGATCATCTGCAGGGCCTGGAATTGTAGAACTTGAAATCAGGTGGTGAGATTAGCGTGGGATGAATCCAGTATCTGGACATTTGGTGATAGGTGAAGGGATATCATAATTAGTGTTGGTAATGGGAAAAAATTAGGGAGTATAACAGCTTAGCCCAACTAAAATATCTGAATTCTAACCACCTGCTTCCAATATTGTCTTGATTAAGTCATCTTATAGTTTGAAAGTGCTTTATTGTTTTCCGTAGTCAATCTCAATTGCAAAATGTTTTAGTGTGTATTTTAATGTACTTAGCCTGATATTTAAAATGTATGTTATGCACTTATGCTGTAGTACTTGTGTGTAGAGAAAGAGAAAAGAGATTGAAGAGAAAAAGAAACAGAAAGTTAAGAAAAAGAAAGGAGTTAGAAAGGGACGGTTAATAGGGACAGAAAGTTCCCCCAAAATAGTTTAAAGGTATAGGAACATGGAAGTTCCGGAACAGTGTAAAAAAGCATTAAGAAAATTTTCAGCTACAGGTTAATGGTATATTTTGCAAAGATGTTATGTTGTTGAAAAGGGCTGGTATATTAATTTTCACTTTATGTACGTTGTTGCTATGAAAATATGACACATAATTTATACCTTTTGTCTTTATGTAAAAAAAAGGGAGGAGATGTAGCTCCACCCCAGAGTACATGAGACCCGCCCATTTATGGGTGGGGTCTTGGGAACCGGAGATAACATGTAACTTGACCTGCAGACCCTGCCCATTTCCTGGGAGGGGTCTGGGAAAGGTACTTAAGGGCTCTGACCCAGAGGAGGAAAGCTTTTCTCTTGTTGGTTTCTGGTTTGTGTCCAGTTGGATCTATGACAGTTTAAAGGTCTGAGGAGGAGTTTGGAAAGAGATTGAACAAGAAAGATTGATGGAGAGGAGATGGCTGAGGGACAAGGTATAAAGCAGGGCTGAATAGGGATTCAGCGTAAATGGTTTATAGGCCACACATGTGGTTAATAGGGCAAGAATAAAGCTGATATCTCCTGGAATCTGTCTGTGGATAATTTCCTCGCCGCTACCTGGAACTGTAGACCCACTGGCTGAAGGGTGTTGGAAACACATAGTCCTGGCCCAGAGGAGAAAGGCCTCCATCCACCAGCCAAGCCATTCTAAGGCTTTAATTTACAACAGGTGGGGCCACAAAATGTGTACAGAGGGCAGCAAACAACCCACGGGAATTGAACCTGAGATGCCTGCTCTAAAGATATCCATGACATTCTTCAAAGAAGTGGATCAAACACTTATGAAGTTCATCTGGAACAATAAACACCCTCGAATAGCTAAAGCACTCCTAGGGGGAAGGAAAATGGGAGGTATTACGTTCCCCAATTTTAACTGTACTACAAAGCAATAGTTATCAAAACAGCATGGTATTGGAATAAAGACAGACCATCAGATCAGTGAAATAGGTTTGAGTTCTCAGACAATGTTCCCCAGACATACAATCACCTAATTTTTGACAAAGGAGCAATAAATCCTAAGTGGAGCAGGGAAAACAACTTCAGTAAGTCGTGCTGTCAGAACTGGTTAGGCACTTGCAAAAAAGCAAACATAGACCCCCAGTTAACATCATGTGCGAAGCTAAAATCTAAATGGATAAAGACCTTGATATCAGACCTGATACCATAAGGTATATAGAACATCATGTAGGTAAAACACTTTATGACATTGAGACTAAAGGTATCTTCAAGGAGGAAACTGCACTTTCCAAACAAGTGTGAGCAGAGATAAATAGATAGGAATACATTAAGCTGAGAAGCTTCTGCACCTCAAAAGAATTAGTGCTCAGGATACAAGAGTCACCCACCGAGTGGGAAAAACTATTCATCCAATACCTATCAGATAAGGGCTAATATCCAAAATATATAGGGCACTGACAGAACTTTACAAGTAAAAAACATCTAAAGCCATCAAAAAATGGGGAGAAGAAATGGGCTGATACTTTGATAAAAGAGATATGCAAATGGCCAAAAGGCACATGTTCCTCATCACTAATCATCAGGGAGATGCAAATCAAACAACAATGAGATACCATCTCACACCATAGAGATTGGCACACATCACAAAGAATGAGAACAATCAGTGCTGCGAAGATGTGGTGAGAAAGGTACTCTTATCCACTGTTGGTGGGAATGCCGTCTAGTCCAACCTCTATGGAAAGCAATACGGAGATTCTTCCAAGAAATGGAAATTGAGCTCCTATTCGGCAATTGCACTCCTAGGGATACACATAAGAATACAAGAATACAATACAAAAGGCCCGTCCTCACACCTATATTTATTGCAGTACTATTCACAATAGCCAGGCTCTGGAAACAATAAAGATGCCGTTCAACAGATGAATGGCTAAAGAAACTGTGGTACATATACACAATGGAATATTATGCAGCTGTCAGGAGAGATGAAGTCATCAAATTTTTTTTTTTTTTGGTTTTTGGGTCACACCCGGCAGTGCTCAGGGGTTACTCCTGGCTCCATGCTCAGAAATTGCTCCTGGCAGGCACGGGGGACCATATGGGGCACCGGGATTCGAACCAATGACCTTTTGCATGAGAGGAAAACGCCCTACCTCCATGCTATCTCCCGGGCCCCGAAGTCATCAAATTTTCGTATACATGGATATACATGGAATCCATCATGCCGAGTGAAATAAGTGAGAGGGGGAGAGAGAGATGCAGAATGGTCACACTCATCTATGGGTTTTAAGAAAAATAAAAGTCATTTTTGCAACAATCCTCAGAGACAATGAGAGGAGGGCTGGAACGTCCAGTTCACTTCATGAAGCTCACCACAAAGAGTGGTGAGTGCAGTTATAGAAATAGCTACACTAAGAACTACCATAATCATATGAATGAATGAGGAAACTGGACAGCTTCTCTAGAGTACAAGTTGGGGTGGGGTGGGATGGAGAGAGATTTGGGATTTTGGTGGTGGGAATGTTGCACTGTGAAGGTGGGTGCCCTTTACATGACTGAAACCTAATCACAATCATATTTGTAATCAAGATGTTTACATAAAGAAAAGATGTAAAAAAACAACATATTAAAATTTTTAAAAATTCATATACCATAAAAAAGAAAGTAGAAAGAAAGAGGGAGAAAGAGAGAAAGAAAGGGAAGAAAGAGAGAGAAAGTGAAAGAAAGAAAGAGAAGCAAGAAAGAAAGAAGGAAGGAAGACAAGAAAGGAAGAAAGAAGAAAGGAAGGAAGGAAGAAAGAAAAGAAATAAAGAAAGGAATAAAGGAAGGAATGAAGGAAGGAAGGAAGGAAGGAAGGAAGGAAGGAAGGAAGGAAGGAAGGAAAGAAGGAAGGAAGGAAGGAAGCAATTGGGCCAGCACCTCAGAGTGGGAAGGTTTTCCAATTTCTAGGTACTTCATCATTGACAGGGGTGAACCTTGCTAAATGAAGATTTCAGGGTAAGATTGTTGATGGAGCATTTTAGGATAAGTATAATTTTCCCATCTAGTTTATTAAGCTATATGATAGTGAGCACAATAAGAGGTGTTTACCCTATGTAGTGTCATCTGTCGTATCTGTGTATCGAGGTTCCTTGCTAAAATGAAGCTGACAGCATGCTCTTTATGATATCATGGTAACATAGTTTAATCTGAAGGAGGAGAAAGAAGAGGATGGAAGAAAAACGTAAAGACAGAAGAAAGAGAAAAAAGGGAAAAGGATAATAGTAATTTTCACAAATGTACTCGGTGAGTTGGACCTGTATCATAAGTCTGTGATGCTCAGTTGTCAGTTTCAGTAGTCACAATGATCATATGCTTTAGTTCATAATAGAAGACTTAATAAAAAATGGGTAAAGTTGAGACCCAAATTGCAAAATTAGGGTGTCCACCCTATATCACCACGAACCTCTGTGGATAAAGAAACTGAAGAGTTATTTTATACCTAGTAAATTTAAGGCATTAGCGCATATTGATGATAAGCACTGCAGCAGGGGTCCCAGGCTTTCAATCATACTCTACACCTAGATCTGTGAGTAAACACACTAGAACATCATTATAGGTCACTGTAGCGGACTGTTTATTGTGCACCTGTTCATTCGAAACAGCTATTTCCATTGTTGCTGATATATATCAAAGATCTTTGAAGTTTTGTGTTTCTGCTTTTTTGCTGGATTTTGATTGATTCTCCTCACTATATCGAAGCATCTATGATGTTCAGAAGTTCTACTGTTTAGAACATTGTGGGTTTTTGTTTGTTTGTTTGTTTGTTTTTTGGTTTTAGGGTCACACCCGGTGCTGCTCAGGGGTTACTCCTGGCTATCTACTCAGAAATAGCTCCTGGCAGGCACAGGGATCCACATGGGATGACGGGATTTGAGCCAGCCATCTTAGGTCCTGGGTCAGCTGCTTGCAAGGCAAATGCCACTGTGCTGTCTCTCTGGCCCCAGAACATTGTGTTTTTTATGGAGTATTATATGTATTATAAATGCCTATCATTATGTATTTATCCTTCTTCTGGCTTATGCCATTTAACATAATTCTTTCTAGATCCATTCTTGTTGCTGCAAATTCCATGATTGTATCATTTCTAACTGCTATGTAATATTCCATGTTTATAAGTACCACATCTTCATGTTCCACTCATCTGTTGTTGGGCATCGAGGTTAGTTCCAAATTTTGGCTATTGTGCTGAGTGCTGCGATAAATAGTGGAGTGCATGCATACTTTGGGATGAATGTTCTTCTGTCTTGAGAATAGATACCCAGGAGTGCGATTGCTGGGTCATAGGACAGCTCAATTCTGAGTTTACTAAGCATCTTTCATACTGTTTTCCAATGGATAAGAGGAACTCACCACTTTAATTTACTTACTATTCCATGTTTCATAACCATGCAACATAAGTGATTCAGTTTGACTCATGGGATTATATTCTGGAATTGCCTCTTTAAATGCTCATAAAAGGGTTGTTAAAATTTGATTCAGCGGGGCCCGGGAGAAAGCATGGAGATAAGGCGTTTTCCTTTCATGCATAAAGGTCATCGGTTTGAATCTCGGTGCCCCAAATGGTCCCCCGTGCCTGCCAGGAGCAATTTCTGAGCATGGAGCCAGGAGTAACCCCTGAGCACTGCCGGGTGTGACCCAAAAACCAAAAAAAAAATTGATTCAGCAAACTTTTCATAAAACTTTTCTAACCCATTTTCATCACTCCTTTAAGGTTTCATTTTGGCCTTCCAGGGCCAATAGATCAAGGAAATGAAATTGCTGACCATTTAACTAGTCAATATTTAACTCACCTACCAAAGAACATGCAGCCATTCATACAAATGCCCACCACTGACTGCACATAAACTATATATTACATGGAGACAAGTCATGGAGGCAAACTGTTGATAAATTACCTTCACATAAAAGAAAACATGTAAATGGGGCCATCCCCCAACGCTTGCAAACAAATAAAACAAGAAAAATGTATATTACGCATGTTAACTTCTTTCCAAAGAAACCTTATCTTCATGTGGCAGTGCACAATTATTCTCATATTATATGCGGAATGTGATGACTTCTGAAAGACCTAAAGATGGTTACACCTTTTGTTACAATGTCTTTTGTCATGGGCATTCCCAATCCATAAAACAAAAAATGATACTGTATATCAGTAAAACTTTTAAATCATTTTTTTTGTTTTTTGGGTCAGACCCGGCAGTGCTCAGGGGTTACACCTGGCTCCATGCTCAGAAATTGCTCCTGGCAGGCACGGGGGAGCATATGGGGCACCGGGATCTGAACTGATGACCTTTTGCATGAAAGGCAAACGCCTTACCTCCATGCTATCTCCCGGGCCCCTTTAAATCATTTTCAAAGAATGACAAATCAAACATATCACTGGTATCCCCTATAACACTCAAGGAGAAGGCAAAGCTCAAAGACTCCCTCAAAACTCAATAATTAAAATACAGGAAAAGGGGTATGGTACCAACAGACATTTTATCTGTATCACTATTGTCACTAAACTTCTTGAACTTACACCAAGGAGAGTCCTAAAAAACTTCAGAAAAACATTTTAAAGAGAATGCACTGGTACAAAAAATTAATTCATCTATTTGGATAAAAAATAAAAATGAGGGTTCGGGGCGGTGGCACAAGGTGGCGCATTTGCCTTGCACACACTTGCCTAGGACTGAGCATGGTTCGATTCCCTGGCATCACATATGATTCCCCAAGCCAGGAGCGATTTCTGAGCAAATGGCCAGAAAACCCCTGAGCAACACTGAGTATGGCCCAAAAAACCAAAAAAGAAAAAAATGAAAATGAATGCTAATGTATGCTGGTAATCTCATTCAAGGAAAAGTATATGATTATATTTCCACACATGGCAACCTTGCCAAGAAACTCTGGATCCCACTATGCCTTATCAGAAGCAGGATTCTCACAAACAATGAAATTTAGATACAGATATGTGATAATGAACCTCGACAACCTAAGACTACATGCCTCACTGCCCAGATCCAATACAGTACTCAAGAGGATAAGAGTAGGAAACCAACTGTGATCTTAACAAGTAGCCAGGACAATAAGCTAACATCTCATATCGAGACAAAGACTACCAAGATTGGAAATGACCAATTCAGGACCTCAGTTATGTAGATGAAGAAACTGGTCCAGTTCTCACTGACTTCATAATTTAGGAAACACTTGTTACGTCCACCAATATTAAATGCCTGTGTAATATTCCAAGTTAGACTGATTATTTTAACAAGAACCATTTCAAGGAAGACATTAACAGGTCAAATCCATTAGGATATAAAGGCAACGTGATAGAAATATTTGGCAAAGTTATGAAAGGCTTATGGTATAGAAAGCACAGTATATAAACCCAAAAGACTTTAAGGTAACAATTGGAGAGCTAAATAACCAGTTTGCAGGGCACAGTCAACAAGATCCACATGAACTACTTCTATTTCTGATGGATGATTTTCATCAAGACTTGAACGAAGTGGATAGGCAGAAAAGACATAAAGAGGAACATAATCATCATCTGGTTGACTTAAAAACCACAGAACAAGCTTGGCAGAGACACAGCAGTTTCATGAGTCTATTATCATTACACTTTTCCAAGGCCAGTGTAATTCTACAGCCACGGCCTCTCCTGTTACAAAGAATCTCAGACATTTGATATTTTTTACATTTATCTTTGCCTTTCACATCTACAGATAAATGTATGTTGCAAGATTGCCTTCAGCTATTTTTCAAAGAACTGAGAGACAATAATAGGCTAAATTGCAGTCTCTGCAACATAGTAGAATTTTTTAAAAAGGACGGAAATTTGGAAACTGTCACCTATGCTTCTAATACATCTGAAGCATTTTTTCCTAGGATGGCAAGTGGATTAAAAAAAACTACAGGGGTGGGGGCGCAAAAAACCCCAAAATCTACAAACCAGGGGCAGAGAGACAGCATGGAGAAAGGACGTTTGCCTTACATGCAGAAGGACAGTGGTTCGTATCCCGCATCCCATATGGTCCCCTGGGACTGCCAGGAGTGATTTCTAAGCATAGAGACAGGAGTAAACCCTGAGCGCTGCCAGGTGTTACTCCCGCCCCAAAAAACTACAGACCTACATGGACTTTCCTTTAGAAAGCTTTGACTGTCACAGTACTCTATAGATTCTAAGTACAACCTGAAGAATATGTTTTATTCTCTGTTTTGAACCATTATTGTGAAATGGAAAAGGGTCATTGTATGTTCTATTGTGAAAATGCAGCAAAATCATGTTGGTTTGGGACAGGAGAGGTGGCGCTAGAGGTAAGATGTTGGCCTTCCAAGCGCTAGCCTAGAACAGATCGTGGCTCGAACCCCCAGCATTACACATGGTCCCCCAAAGCCAGGGGCAATTTCTGAGCCCGTAGTCTGGAGTATCCCCTTAGGGTCAAACGAGTGTGACCAAAATGAAACAAAAGATGATCTTGGTTTACAGTTAATCATTAAGATGTTTCAGAAATCTCTACCTCATCTGTGAAATATCCAGCAACTTACATTCTTTTTCATACTTCAAAGAGACCTGAAGCTACTAATATAGTTGTTCAGATTAATCATGTGTTCAACTAACTGATCATTTTTTTTTTTGGTTTTTGGGCCACACCCAGTGACGCTCAGGGGTTACTCCTGGTTATTCGCTCAGAAGTCGCTCCTGGCAGGCACTGGGGACCATATGGGGAACCGGGGATCGAACCGCGTTCCGTCCTAGGTTAGCGCAGGCACCTTACCTCCAGCGCCACCGCCCGGTCCCCTAACTGATCATTTTTTTTTTAATAAAGTCTTTAAACACCATGATTACAAGCAAAGTTGTACTTGAGTTTCAGTCATAAACAAAATGTCCCCCCTCACCAGTGCAACATTCCCACCACCAGTGCACCTTGCCTATATTAGAGACAGGCATTCTACTTCTCTCACTCATTAAGACTGTCATGATAGTTGGTAGTGTAGTTAGTTCCCTAACTGCACTCAACACTCTTTGTGATGAGCTTCATATTGTGAGTCGGTCCTTCCATCCCTCATCTCTATTGTCTCTGGGCACTATTACAATAATGTCCTTAAATTTTTTTAAAAACCCATGGATGTGTGAGATTATTCTGTGGCTACCTCTAAAACTAACTGATCTTTAATATAATGTCCATAATAGTGTCCTAATGCTTTCATTCACAGAAACAACTTCAGAATGTGTTTGGAGGCCATGGACTGTCACTATAGTTCTCACTACAAGAATGTTTTAGTATCTTAATTTTAATGCTATGTGAATTATAATAATTTTTCTTTGGTTTTTGGGTCACACCTGAAAGTGCTCAGGAGCTACTCCTGGCTCTAGGATAAGAAATAGTCCCTAGCAGAATCGGGGGACCATCCAGATGTCAGGATTCGAACCACTGTCCTTCTGCATGAAAGGCAAACACCTTACCTCCATGTTATCTCTCCGGCTCTGGATTATAATATATTTTTAAAGTTTTGTTCATAGTGATCCTTGGAGAAATAGGTTGGATGCCCTAGTTTCATCGCCTCTTTGACTTCTAATACAATGCTCATTATACAGTCTTTTCATTTTCTATTTGATTAATTCTGCTAATATGATGGCATGTTTCTGTCCACAGATAACTCTCAAAAAGGCATCTGCATGCCATAGACTCTTGCTACATTTCTTATTCTTGAAGTGTGTCATCACAACTTATTTCAATTCAAGTATATAGTTTACTCTAATATCATAATACCTTTTTTTCTGCTTCTAGGAAAGAAACCTAGATGCTCAAGACAGATTTATATGATACTTTATAGTGTAGACTTTTTACAGACTCAATACCATATTACTTAGTATTCTAGACTTGGAAAATGTAATTGTTTTGAGAATGTTCTATGCACAATCTGATCTATGAAGCTTTTGCAGCCAAGTTACCCTCACAAAATGTGATTTTCCAAGAAATTGGGAAACTTACCAGCTACTCTTCTGGCTTTATATTTTTGAAATGCTTTCACCCTTTCCACGTGGGTCAGTTTTACAAATGCAACCTAATGATCAATCTTCATTGTTTTTCTATGTGTGTGAGAGGAAGAGACAGAGAGACAGGGACAGAGTGTGTGTGGTGACCACCTCTATGTCTGTCTAAAGTCTGTTTGTATTGTACATAATGTCTATATTGTATATAGTCTTCCCCTAGTTGTATATAGCTCTTCCTGCTTTTCCTTATCCTGTTTACTGCTTTAAAATTCTTTTCTATTGTTTCCTTTCACTATCTAACTCCTGATTTGTCATGACTTCCTCTTTAACCTTTTTTTACCCTCAGTTCTTCACTCCTAGGAACTGGAACATTTCTTCTCACCTCTAGCCAGTCTCCCGTCTCAGCCCCAGGAGGAAACTGCTGCAGCTTCTGATTGCTTTCGTAGCCCTTTTATCCCCCTTCCCTTCACCTGGGTCTGTTGCTTGTACTGAATTCGGCATTGGAGAGACCCTAGATTCGAGGACATTTTCTGATCCATGACTGCTGTGATCTACTTTTCAGTTTCCACTAAACCACGTTGTGGGCTGAAACTGTGATCTGCTTTTAATACCCAAAGGCTATTTCAAAAGACTTAAAGAGAACATTTATCTTTTGCATATCTCTTTAGGTGTATTTCCTGAATAAGTATAATTCTGTCTTGTGTTCTTCCTCACGTAGATGTAGTTTCTTGCCATTTTTTACTTGCTTAGTAGAAGATTCTATTAGATATGTATCTCTTGGGTTCTGTGTTTCTGATAGAACTAGGTTATAGGATTGTTTGTTTTTTATTATTATCCCCATAGGCACCAGTAGTATCCTGTGCATTTTTTCTTTATTCATCAGCACAATAAAATAGATAAATCTTGGGGCCAGAGAGATAGCAAGGAAGTAGGACATTTGCCTTGCATGCAGAAGGACGGTGGTTCGAATCATGGAATCCCATATGGTACCCCGAACTGGCAGTAGCAATTTCTGTGCATAGAGCCAGGAGTAACCCCTGATCTCTGCCAGGTGTGACCCAAAAACCAAAAAATAAAATATGAAGAAATGTATGAAGTATGAGGAAAAGGTACTATCTATAGGGATAGGGCTCCCAATTTTTTTTTGCTGGGGTGCCTTCCACCTTGAACATTTGTCATAGTGACTTGACATAGGACATAAGTCATTCACCCCCAAACACAACTTTGGAACCGGCAGTTCTCTGCAACAACATCAGGGACATACTAACACCTACCAGTGTATATGCTAGTGCTGCACTGGCACCAACTGCACACGATGGGCTCTTGTGCTACCCTGATGACTTGGAAATTAGCAACTACTTGCCTTCCCAGTGGGTTTTCCTGTCAAGCCACTTGACTGTGAGATAAAACCAGTGGATGTCTCATGAAGCCCTAACTTTGATACAGGATCAGTGTAAAAATAAGATCTCTATTTACTAAAGTCTGACTGTGACAATTGTGGTAAGAACTTTTCTTTGGGCCTCATGGGAAGGAAAAGGATTTGGAGGATAGGTTGAGAGAGATTCAGTAAGAGAAAGCTGGCAGGATAGAGGGAGAAGAAATATGTTGAATGCAGGACTGATTATGAAAATATAATTTGTTATGTGCAAAAGGTTATGATAGAAGTCACACCTTTGCATAGGGCCCTGAATGAAGCTGATATCTCCTGAAATCTGACTGTCTGTGTATCATTTCTGCGTGACTATCCTGAACCCTCAGACCTGCCAGCTCATTACTTGGAGCTTCCTCCCAGAGGCCTATAACTCTGAACTTTCTCCTCCCAAAGGTGCCTTTTCTGAGACTACAACCTCCCAAACTGCAAAGAGAGGTCACTAATTTAAAAAAGCCAGAAAGATATATCCTTAGAAAGGGACTGTAGCAGGCAGAGGAGTGGATTCCACACAACCCAGATTCCAGCCCACTTGCCCTTGGCAGCCTAACACAAAAGGTGAAGATTGAGAAGATGTAGGACCAAGACCAACTGAAAACCAATAAAAGAGAAGCTGCTTTCAGAACTTACAGCATCTTCACTTTGGTTCAGGTTAAATATCTTGACCCTATTTGCATTGGCCATTGTCTTGCTGGTTAAATTGTGTTTTGTCTATGGATTTTACTGTTTTGTTCTAGGCCCCATTTCAAATAGAAACGTTTGCATCCAGCTTTAGTCTCTTAATATTTGTTTGCACAATTCTGGAGAAATGTATGTTAGCAGTTTTGAAAGTTCTCAGCTATCCTAGTGAATGTTTCTCAATTGCTATGTTATATTGTGTATCTTATAAAGCAGCTTATTTTCAAACTGTATTAGCTGCAGAAAAGTTCTTTTGATTTTGTTTATAGAAGCTTATGAAAAGAAACATGAATATTCTAGACATATCTATAATAAAGTTTTTATCACCGTCATTTAATTTGAATCATTTTTGATAAAAATACAAATATTAACTACTTTGCGAACTATCTTAACAATGAGAATGCATGAGGGAAATAGAAAGCCTGTCTAGAGTACGGGGGGCGCCATGGGGAGGAGGGATATTTGAGACATTGGTGGTGGGAATGTTGCACTGGTGATGGGGGGGTGTCCTCCTATATGACTGAAACCCAACCACAATCATATTTGTAACCAAGGTGTTTAAATAAAAAATATTATTAAAATATATTTGAGAAATGAAGAAAAAAGTAATAGGCATAGTAAAAGATGACATATTTTTTTAGTTTTGAAACTTTCATATAAAATATTTCATGAAACCTTACTAATCATTATTACATGAAAGCAAACTAGTTCAGCCATCAATTTAAATTTATGATCTCAAGTTACTCATTTGTCATTGTTCCAAAAGATGAGATGAGTTTAATTTGCAATGTGTGTTGTTTAACTCAGGTTTCATGCCAGCAATATATATGGTTTAATGCTAAACATCTTTTCTGGCTGCAAAAGATTACTATCTAAAACACAAATGAGTTTAGGTATTTAGTAGAAGTAAATATCGTTTTAAAACTTTTAAAAATGGTTTTAGGGGCTCAAGAAATAGGGCATAAGACAGTGGGCAAAACACTTATATTGCACCCTACATGGTCTTCCAAACCTTCTAGACATAATTGCTTTTCAACAAATTAATCATAAAAACATTTATAATTATAAAAAAATTGACAACACCAAAAATGGCATTATGTGTGTTATCTACATGAATTCTATTGATGTTACCAAATAAAATAATACTTTAAAAAAAGAAAAAGAAATAATATATATGATCTTTTTTCTGGGATACACATTCAACAATGCTTGGAGGCTACTCCTAGCTCAGCACTCAGGACTCACTTTGGTGATGCTGTGGGTCCATGAAGTGCTGGGCCTCAAACTTATGATTCCAGGCAGCAGAGAAGGGCTTTAGCCCTTGAGCTATTTCCCTGCTCTTCAGTGGATACTGTCTCATCATCTATGACATTGTGATGCAATCATCATCACAAGCTCACTGGCTCGTGTGCCCTTTTCCTAACTCCTAACTATAGTCTCCCACCTCCTAGAATTGGTGGAAAGAGCACTATTAATTCCTGGAGTCCTGTTAGACTTCTTGTTCTTTGTTTGCTTGTTATTAATTTGGGAACCACACAACAGTGCTCAGGCTCCCTGGTCTGTGCTCAAGAATCTGTCCTTGTAGTACTGTTCAAAGGATCATGCAATCCTGGGCATTAAACTTAGGCCATTAGTATGCAAAGCATGAATTTAGCCTACAGATTTCCAATCACAGACTTTGGATTCTTCCTTCAGTCCCCTTGCTCCCCAGTGTCTTGGTAAAGCAAGCCTGAGATCTCCAAGGTTTTTTTTTGTTCTGTTTTTGGGTGACACCCAGCAGTGCTCAGGGGTTACTCCTGGCTCCATGCTCAGAAATTGCTCCTGGCAGGCACGGGGGACCATATGGGGCACCAGATTCGAACTGATGACCTTTTGCATGAAAGGCAAATGCCTTACCTCCATGCTATCTCCCGGGCCCCAAGAGATCTCCAAGTTTTAATTCCTGTGACTTTACTTGCCTTTGAGAAGGTTCTGGCTCACCTGCTCCTCTCTAGAATTGATTACCAGCCGGTGGGCATTCTCTAACTGGCAGGAGCTCTCAGCCTCAAACCAAGTACTCCCAGTGTGAGAAAGCTAGTAAGAACTTCCTTTATAATCTATCCACTTAACTGAGGGAGAATAAAACAGAAAGAGGTTAAACCTTGCCGAAAGGGGCCAGGCATAAAGGGATTGGAGACCTCCCTGTCCCTACCATAGCACCGGAAGAATGCCATCTGCCAAGCCAGAGTGTGCAGATCAACTGGAAAATGCTTCAGATGGATAAGCAAAATGGAATGGTTTAGAGGACAGAAGGAAGTTATGATGGCAGCAGTGTGAATGAAGCAACCATTAAAGCAGGCACAGAACACCCACCTTCACTGGGAACTAAACACACACACGCACACAAAAACACCATGCTCTCACGCCTGACCTGCTTTCAACTCCTTCAATTGCTTCTCCAACTTTTCCTCCAGAGATTTCACCTTGTTTCCTGTACTGCCTCCTGGAAACAAGAAGTTTAAGTAGTTAGCCTGCCTTCTTTCCGTCCTATCTTGCCACCACTGGACACTGACAAGTCCACCTTCTCCTTCACCTGGTATGTCGCAAACTCTGGCTCCCCCATTTTAAAGAGTTTCTGTGTTGTGATTTTTCTGAAGTTCATATCACTACTCCATCAGACTCCTTTAATAGTTCATTGTTTTTATTTTCTTGTTTTTTCATTTTTCTTTATTTTGGGTTATACCAGAAAGCGCTCAACTGTTACTCTGGCTCTGTGCTCAGAAATCTCCCTGGCAGGTTAAGTGGAATATATGGAAAGCCAAGATTCAAACCACCACCCTTATACATCCAAGACAAACGTCCTACCTCTGTGCTATCTCTCCGGATCCTAGTAGGTCTTTATTTTATCATGATAAAGCCCGAGTTGTTCAGGAGGCCTATCTGTACCTACCCATTGTGGTGAGCCATGCCTCACAAAATTTAGTGCCCTCGCCTCGTGTTGTCACTGTTCTGTTCCCTCTGCCAATCACCAACCACCTTTCTTATCGCCTGCCTAACCTCATTCATCCCTCTGGGTTCCTCGACTCAGAATAAGCATTTCTAAAGATTGCCAAATTCTCAGATGGGGTAATCTTCTCCAGATCAAGCTCTGGAACTCAACATGAAGGCTCCCAAACATGTACTGAAAAACGAGAACCAGGCTGCCCAGCCCTCACTGGATACCATTCACTATGGAAGCATAGAGACTCCATCCCTAACCATAATGACTAATCTAAACCCTAACCCTCTAACCCTAATCTCTTATCCTAACTCTAGCCCTCTAATCTTAACCCCTATTCTTTACCCTAACCAGTTTAGTTAGAGAAATAACTACATTTTGTACTGTCCTAATAATGAGAATGTATGAGGGAAATGGAGAGCCTGTCTAGAGTACAGGCGGGGGGTGGGTGGAGAGCAGGGAGATTTGGGACTATGGTGATGGGAACGTTGCACTGGTGATGGGTGGTGTTCTTTACGTGAATGAAACCCAAATACAATTATGTATGTAATCAAGGTGTTTTAAAAAAAACATTAAAAAACGGAATATTATATATTCTGCTCATTTTATTGCTCTGTAGTTTAAAGTGGGGAGTAAATATTAACATGAGAACTGATAAAGCATGCATTTTAGTGTCCTGGCCCACAGGACGGATTATTTGCAGGTGTAGAGGGGTCCCAACCTTAAAAAGAGAATGGGGGCGGGGGAGAAGAGAAGGAGACCAAGTAAAAGTGCCTTATCATGTCCCGTTTATTGAACAGCAAAAGACACTTAAGCACGTTTTTACAGGGGATGAAGAGAAAGAGAAAGCAGGATGGAACAGCCTGCATTACAGCGGTGATCTTGTGGGTAATCTTTACATGCCATCTTTACATAAAGAGGACAGGAAAACATCAAGGTAAGTGAAGTGCCAAGGATGTCACAAGCTCCCTGGAATGTTTGATAGGACACTGTGCTATTTCTTTGGGTTCTGGGGCTAACCAATGCCTTAGGTTACGTACTCAGGCCACACCAGACTAGCTTTTCTACTGAATTCCATATTAGGGTTTAATTTGGCATGTCCCCCTTCTGTGTTAAAAGAAAAGGTGGGTGGAGAGACTGACTTAGGCTACCCAATGGGCTTCCAGGGCCAGCAGTCAAAAGAAGGAAATAATTTCGTTCTGCCTATTCATTAATTATATGCGGGAGTGTGACTCTGACTCCTGGCACCGAGCTATTCCTATTCCCAGCTTTGGCAGCTCCACACCCAGGACCACACGCATGATCTGATTACCTTTTCATGCTGCAGGGCATCCTGTGGAAATGTTCCTTCAGGGCCTATAAGCCCAACAGAAGTGGGGTCAATCATCCAGAGGCTCGGACCTGCAGATGTTGGTAATGGAGAGCTATTTTCTTTTTGGTGGTAGAGTCTCCTGAGTTTTAACAAATTCCCCCTCTTTCAAAAAGACAAAGTCTAATTCCCTTTTATTCTGGAGGACTTCGTCCGCAAGGGAGGCCACTGTTATTTTTAAAGATATATTAAAACTCTTTGTAAATCCTGAACATCTCTATCTACAGCAAAGGCAAGCTGATGTCTTGTGAGGTTATTAAAGAGTAATACCAGTTCATGCTCCAGCAAAACTCAAACCCAAAACAATAGCAAGGGCAATAGCAGTAATAGGTTCACGCTTATGTCTAAATATAGGAATCTTCTTATCCCAAAGCAAATCTTCAACAGGTTTAATGGTTACTCTAGGCATTAACAAAACTAAAACTCAATAATCACAATAAGCAAGAAATATTTCAGTAACAATATGGGGAGAAAGTCCAGTGGGGCAAGGAAAATAAGTGGAGTTGGGGGCTTGCATAAAGATGGAGGAGTTGGTAACAGCAACGGTTTTGTAGCAAATGTCCAACAATTGGATGAAGGGGGCCGCATATGTGGTCTGAGTAAGCAAAGTCCCACGCCCATGACCTGACTCAAAGTTATGCCTTGATGCGTCTCAGCACCCCATTGGAGGTCAGCAGGATCGTTGCTTAGGCAGGGTTAGTCAGAAACAGGTCTGGCAGGAACGTTGAGTTGAAGGACTGGAATAGGTGGGTAACGTAGGGGTGGCAGTCTCTTTCGAGGTGAATGAAAACATGACTGAAGGAGGTCTATAAGGAAACGGCTTGGTAGGAGGGAAAATGGTTATAGGTTTGGGAGGTAGAGTGGCCACAGGATGTAGCATAACATTGGGGCCTTTAACTACAGAGGCATATTTGGAAGATTCTTTTTACAGTAAAATTTTCTATAAATTTAATTTTTTAAACCATGATCATGTTCACAATGCTTTTTGTGATACACTTATTAATATTCTTGGTAGAAATGAATAATTATTCATATAAAAATAGGAATTTACTTAGTCATCTGGCCTTGGTTTAAAGGCAGAAGACACCAGCAATTTATGTTACACAAATTAATTCCAAATACCAGAGGGAATGCTTACTGACTTTTGTCAGAACTTAGACTTCAAAGAATTTTATAATTAACAATCACCAATTTTTCAAAAACTTTCAAAGTGAACCTTAATCATTCTCCTTGAACTTCTTAGTTATTTTTTTAAACCTTGATGCTTCTCTTTCTAGTCACATCTATATATATTTCTGGCTTTAACTAACACATGGCAGGAAAACCGAGTGATTGCAAAGTCCAGAAATTCTCCAGGGAAAATTTACCCTGATGGCCATTGAGAAATCTGGGGTTTACGATCCCCTACACCCTCTGCCATGTTCCCAGAAGGACAAATCCAGCTTAACACATAATTTTTAACAAATGGTTTTAGTTGCAGGATGCCACAGTCTGTGAGCTGCTTAGTGACCAGACTGACCAAGTTGTGAAAAAATAAATTGACATTTAAAAAATGGACAAGGCTTTGAAAATTGTATTTTATCATGAAATGTAGAGATATCAAATAAACAGACAACACAAAATAACACCAAACACAACATTTTACACTCATGGCCCCTTTCATTCAGTAAATACACACATAAACAGACAAGAGGATCGATCCAAAATTTACGTTAGAAAAATTGACCCAGGTCCTTTGCTCCCGGAGCAAAGAATGCTGAGAAAGAATCCATCTTCAAGAGTTGTCAGTGCTCCAAACCTGGTTAAGAATTTCGTTGAGGATGTCAGGCTGGGAATTTCTGCGAATCCATGCCTGCCTAGTGGGGCTGACTGCGAAGAATTGTGGGTCCTGTCTTTTCTTTGTGTTTATTTGTTCTCCTGTCGTCCAGACCTCGTGGAAGTGGACCAAATCGGCTCCAAAAAAAAAAAAAAAAACTCACACCCCCAGAGGACCATTCTAGCGCGGGATAGCCCAGGAACACCTTATCAAAGTGAAACCAGCAAGAAGCGAGTACTTTGCAAAAGCCAGGTCCCCTGTTTGTGACGTCAGGCTGGGAATTTCTGCGAATCCACACCTACCTAGTGGGGCTGACTGTGAAGTACTGTGAGTCCTCTCTTTTCTTTGTGCTCTCTTTCTAAGGAAAGAACATCATCGCAACAAGAAGAGAAAAAATCACACTAAGGACTGTGCTGGATCACTGAAGCCCAACTTCCTCTCTGGACAGTCTTCTCTGCTGTGTGTCTAGGCCCAAGATTTGATCCTTTGAGAGGCCTCATTCATGGACGACTCCACTCTCTTGTAGGCAAGTCGACACACCCAGAAAGGGCGGAACCAGAGGAGTGTGGCTGCGCACATCACTTACCCAATGAATACCACCGCAACACGTAGAAAAACACACAATATTAGTGTGACAATGGGGAAACAACGCAGGCCAGTGTCAGAAATAGAGAACAAATATGACAATTCTGATGACCAGAAAATGACCAACGAACTAATCAATCTCTCAGATAAGGACTTTAGAAAAGCAATATGGAAGATGCTGAAAGAACTGAAAGAAACCATGGACCAAGCTGAAGAGAACATCAATAAGAACCAAGAAAATATGATGACAGAAATCACAAAACTCCAAACTGAAATAACATGTCAACTAACAGGCCTGGAAAACTCAGTAAATGAATTGAATGGTAAAATGGATGATCTCAACACCAGGGTAAGAAGAAGCTGAGAAGAGAATTGGTGCTGTGGAAGATGAGATAAATAACAACTCCATACAGTGGGAGAGATTGGGAAAAAAAACTTAAAACAAATGAAAAGACAATGGAAAAAATAGTCAAAGAATGGGAACAGATGAAAATAGAAGTCTATAATAAGATCAACAGAAACAACTTAAGAATTATTGGAGTCCCAGAGACACAGGAAGAAAATTTCCAGGAAGAATCAAAGGTCAAGAACATCATTAAAGCGAAACTTCCAGAACTAAAGAATATATATGATCAAATCTTGCATGCCCGAAGAGTACCAACAAAAAGAAACCCCAGAAAAAAATACCCCAAGACACATCCTAGTCACAATGACGAATCCCACAGATAGAGACATAATTCTGCAAACAGCAAGATCGAAAAAGGAAATTTCATTCAAGGGAGCATCCTTGAGAGATACAGAAGACCTGTCACCTAAAACACATAAAGCCAGAAAGCAGTGGTGGGATATTGTGACAAGACTGAATGAAATGAATGCTTCACCTAGATTACTCTACCCAGCAAAACTCACTTTCCGGTTTGATGGAAGAATACATGGTTTCACAGACAAAAAACAGCTCAGAAAATTTACAGACTCAAAAACACTCTTAAGAGAAAAACTGAAAGACCAAATTTAAGACAAGACTAACCAAAAGACACACCAAATTTCGATATAAAGATGGCATCAAATCCCAGGACAATTCTTTCTCTCAATGTCAATGGACTAGATGCACCAGTTAACAGACACAGACTGACTAAATGGATCAAAAACCTCAATCCAACTTTTTGTTGTCTACAAGAAACGCACCTGAATAGTCAGAACAAACATAGACTCAAAATAAAAGGCTGGAGGAAAAATATCCAAGCAAACAACACCCATAAAAAAGCTGGAGTGGCCATACTAATATCAGATAATGCAGATTTTATACTCAGGAAGGTTGTAAGGGACAAAAATAGACATTATATATTAATCAAGGGGTATGTAGAGCAGGCAGAAATCACGCTTCCAAACATATATGCACCGAATGAGGGTCCAGCAAAATATTTAATACAATTGTTGACAAAGCTGAAAAATAACATCAACAACAACACAATAATTGCGGGGGACCTCAACACAGCTTTGTCAACAATGGATTGGTCAACCAGACTGAAACCCAACAAGAATATACTGGCTGAGGAGAAAGATGGAAGGAAGAGGCCTAGTAGATATATATAGGACACTCCATCCCCAGAAACCTGGATACACATTCTTTTCCAATGTACATGGGACATTCTCCAGGATAGACTACATGCTGGCACATAAAGCATATCTGCATAATATCAAGACGATAGAAATTTTGCAGGCTACCTTTGCTGACCTCAAGGCTCTGAAATTATTCGTGAATTCCAAAGGAACAAAGAAGAAAAACTCTAACACCTGGAAGTTAAACAGCCTCATACTGAATAACAAATGGGTCCGAGTTGAAATCAAAAAGGAAATCAAAAGATTCCTGGAAAAAATGATAATGAAGACACAAACTATCAGAACTTATGGGACTCAGCAAAAGCAGTACTGAGAGGAAAATTTATAGCTTTTCAAGGAC
This sequence comes from Crocidura indochinensis, assembly GCA_004027635.1. Classification (NCBI taxonomy): domain Eukaryota; kingdom Metazoa; phylum Chordata; class Mammalia; order Eulipotyphla; family Soricidae; genus Crocidura; species Crocidura indochinensis. The sequence continues at coordinate 28,023 of PVKC010006670.1, forward strand.
ACATCAGGAAGGAAGAAGGGACTTACGTGAGTAGCTTAATGACGCAGCTTATAGAACTAGAAAGTGCTCAACAAAAGGACCCAAAAATAGGGAGGCAGAAGGAAATAACAAAGCTGAGAGCAGAAATCAATGAAGTGGAAACCCAAAAAACAATCCGAAAGATCAACGAAAGCAGAAGTTGGTTCTTTGAAAAATAAACAAGATTGATAGACCACTGGCAAAACTAACAAAGAAAGAGAGACTTGACAACTCTTATTAGGAATGAAAAAGGAGAGATCACTACTGATATGGCAGAGATAAGGGTAATGAGAAACTACTTTAAGAAGCTCTATGCCACTAAAAATGAGAACCTGGAAGAAATAGATAAATTCTTGCACTCTTACGATCTTCCACGGTTGAATGAAGAGGATGTAGCATATCTAAACACCCCCATCACTATTGATGAAATTAAAACAGTAATGAAATGTCTGCCCAAAAACAAAAGTCGAGGCCCAGATGGATTCACTAACGGATTCTTTCAAACTTTCCAGGAGGAACTACTACCAATCCTGGCAAGACTCTTTCATGAATTCAAAAAAATGGAAACACTTCCAAATACCTTTTATGAAGCCAACATCACCTTGACACCCAAACCAGACAGAGATGCAATGAAAAAAGAAAATTACAGACCAATATCGCTGATGAATGTAGATGCAAAGATCCTCAACAAAATTCTGGCAAATAGAATACAATGCCTCATTAAGAAGATCATCCACTATGATCAAGTAGGTTTCATCCCAGGAATGCAAGGATGGTTTAACATCCGTAAGTCTATCAACATAATACACAACATCAACAACAAGAAAAATAAAAACCACATGATCATATCAATAGATGCAGAGAAAGCATTTGATAAAGTTCAACACCCATTCTTGATCAAAACTCTCAGCAAGATGGGATTGGAAGGAACCTTTCTCAATATAGTTAAGGCCATCTACCACAAGCCAGTGGCAAATATTATCCTCAATGGAGCAAAACTAAAAGCCTTCCCTCTAAATTCTGGCACAAGACAAGGCTGTCCTCTCTCACCACTGCTATTCAACATAGCACTGGAAGTACTCGCAATAGCGATTAGGCAAGAAAAAGATATCAAGGGAATCCAGACAGGAAAGGAAGAAGTCAAGCTCTCGCTGTTTGCAGATGACATGATACTCTACTTAGAAAACCCTAAAGACTACCAAAAAGCTCCTAGAATCAATAGACTCATATAGCAAGGTGGCAGGCTACAAAATTAATACACAAAAATCAATGGCCTTTCTATACACCAATAGTAATAAAGAAGAAATGGACATTAAGAAAGCAACTCCATTCACAATAGTGCCACACAAACTCAAATACCTTGGAATCAACTTGACTAAAAATGTGAAAAACCTATACAAAGAAAGTATAAAACTCTGCTCCAGGAAATAAGAGAGTATACGCAGAAATGGAAACACACACCCTGCTCATGGATTGACAGGATTAACATCATCAAAATGGCAATACTACCCAAGGCATTATACAGATTTAATGCGATCCCTCTAAAGATCCCCACGACATTCTTCAAAGAAGTGGATCAGGCACTTTTGAAATTCATTTGGAACAATAAACACCTTAGAATAGCGAAAGCAATCACTGGGAAAAAGAATATGGGAGGAATTACTTTCCCCAATTTCAGACTTTACTATAAAGCAATAGTTATCAAAACAGCATGGTATTGGAATAAGGACAGGCCCTCAGATCAGTGGAATAGGCTTGAATACTCAGAAAGTGTTCCTCAGAAATACAGTCACCTAATTTTCGATAAAGGAGTAAGAAATCCTAAATGGAGTAGAGAAAGCCTCTTCAACAAGTGGTGTTGGCACAACTGGCTAGCCACTTGCAAAAAATTGAACTTACACCCCCAGCTAACATCATGCATGAAGATGAAATCCAAATGGGCTAAAGACCTTGCTATCAGGCCCGAAACCATAAGATATATAGAACAACCCATAGGCAAATCACTCCAGGACACTGAGACTATAGTCATCTTGAAAGAGGAAACTGCACTCTCCAAGCAAGTGAAAGCAGAGATTAACAGATGGGAATATATTAAGCTGAGAAGCTTCTGCACCTCAAAGGAAATAGATCCCAGGATACAAGAGCTACCCACTGAGTGGGAGAAACTATTCACCCAATGCCCATCAGATAAGGGGCTAATTTCCAAAATATACAAGGCGCTGACAGAATTCTACAAGAAAAAATATCTAATCCCATCAAAAAATGGGGAGAAGAAATGGACAGACACGTTGACAAAGAAGAAATACAAATGGTCAAAAGACACATGAAAACATGCTCCACATCCCTAATCATCAGGGAGATGCAAATCAAATCAACAATGAGGTACCACCTCACACCACAGAGATTGGCACACATCACAAAGAATGAGAACAAGCAGTGTTGGTAAGGATGTGGAGAGAAAGGAACTCTTATCCA
>PVKC010006671.1:0-30710 GCA_004027635.1 Crocidura indochinensis
GGCCCCGGAAAATGAAATTTAAAGCAAAGTATTGTATATGATCTCCCAAGTTTCAGAAGATCAGAAAGTTCCAGAATGTTGGTTTGATAATTCTACCTTTGACACCCTTTAATGTTCATATTTTTCAGTCTAACACTGATAATTTGGTAGTCTGTGGCTGAACCTAGGTCCTCTCTGCTGTCAAAATTTTATCTCGCAAGCTATATAGTGCCTTTGATCTATTAACTTACCTGATGTATATCTGAGCATTTCATATCGAGAGAAAAGGGGCAGGAGAGACAAGGTCAAAGAAGACTGAGGAGTCCAACTATACCTGATTTAAATACTAGCTTATGCCTCTGTGACTTAAAGCTGCTTCCTTGACCCTCTAAGCTTCAGGTTTCTTTCTAGACAACAGTAGAATTCATGAGAACTGTTTTAGAAATTATGTAATATGCATTATGTAAGATTAAGATTGGTGACAGATGATAATTGTCACTCAGTATACTCAATATATGTAGCATCTAATTACAAATTTTAAAACTTTCATTTTTACTCTGTAGAATTTCTGTAGATGAGTGACAAGAGAGGAAGACAATGGAGGTAGAATAAATGCAGGTAGACAATGCAGGAGATAAATAACCCTGGAGATAGTGGAAGGTCATATCACTAAGAAGTAATTGTTGGACAGAGGACACAATAGGACTTAGGAGTCAGATAGCAGTGGAAACTAATAGCTCAGAATTCCTTCTCTAGCTCCCTGTTTCAAACACTGTCTCCTTTAGCCTCCTTCCTTTTAGTCCTGATATTTTTATTAACACCGTTTATACATTTTTACTCACTTTGAGAAATACTGATGACATGAATCTGTCACTTTTAATCTAGGCTTTGGGTAAGTATTTATGACCCTGAACTTTGCAGTGTCTCGGAATGACAGCTATCTCTCTTGGGATCTAAGTTTTGGAGTTATTGAAGGGGAAAGAGTTTGCTCTCTGATTCCATAATAATAGCTCCAGAACTCAACTCCAAATTTACCTTTTTAGAACAATATTATAAAGCCATTGATAGGTTATCGAAGAGGTTCCTACCTTCAGACTTAAAGTTTATTTTCAGACTTAAAGTTTATTTTCTAAATATCTTGTTAAACTTTGTAGGAAAAATAGTACAAGACACTTCTCTTGCACCTGACCCTGCTCTATCCCTGGCATTTCATATGGTTCCTAAATACTGCTAAGAGAGATCCCTAAACAAAGAATCTAGAGCAATCCTTGATCTCAGATGGATGTCATTCTAGCAACCCCCCCCCTAATAATAACAATATTAAGAATCAAGAGAAATAGCTGGGAAGGTACGTGACACTTTATAGCCCTGTTACATCCCATTGTTTTGAGTGCTAAACATTTTTAATATAACTTTTTGGCAAGTGCTTTAGCCACAGTCAGAGAAATAGTGGGATGAACTAGCTATAAAGATAAAATGTATTAGGAACAATAAAGTTTTTATTTATGAATTACTTCCTATAAGAATAAATAGGGTCAGTTATTGGAAAAATCTTAGCACTTACATTTGATTCATTGAATATTGTTAAATAATAAATGTTGCTATTTTTGAATCATTTGATAACTTCAAAATGTTAAGTAGTCAAAACTGGAGAATTGCTTATAGATTGTTCTATAATCTGGCAGTGTTACAAGTGCATAAATCACATGACATTCCATTTATATAAGAAGGATGTTTTAACTTATAAGGTATAATTATACACTGACCAGACTTAAGAGTATCTCTTTAAAGTGTGTTGACATTTAATTGACCTTTGAAAGTTCATTCTGTTAATCATACTCAAAGTGCTAAAGTTATGGTTGACTGCTCTGGTGCTTTTATATTCAGTCGTGCTTAGCATATAAATTCTTCAGCATAATTGCTACTTATTTAGCAATACTTTCTTTTTTCCTTTGAAAATATGAGTTGTGTTTTACATTCCATCTTTAAAAAAAACAACTTTTCCTCAGGCTGGGGTCTGAATTAAAATACTTTCCTATTAGTAGTTGTATGAGTATGGCATCTTAATACAGGAATAGTGGAAATTTCTTTAAAGTGTCGTTTTCTTGTGACTGAAGTTAGGATACTTCAAGTTTCAATGAAAAAATTAGTCATGACTATCCATTGCAAAATTTTAACAACCTCATGAGAGTCTTTCAGAGGTACCTTTATAGATTAGAACTATACTAATAATATTTTTATTACATTCCTTAAGTCATGAATACAAATTTACTATATTCTAAATGTATTGTAAAAATAAAGTTAATGTATTAATTGATGTTTAACATTTTTTAGGCTAGCTATTGAAATTATAAACTTTTTTCTGGCCTTAAGCTTACCAAATAATTCCATAGAAATAATGTTTAATGTGGTAAGGTATCTTATATACTTAAAATTAATATCTCTAATTACCCTGAAAAATTATCCAAATTTTGCTAGGCTTTGATTAAAAAAAATAAAAACATAATTGCCAAGTTGTGCTACTTTATCTTCTGTAATCTATTTGAGATTCCAGACATGTTTTTAAAGAAACTATTTTTACCCTAAAAGCAATTTTAAGTAGGCTAAAATGTTTAGACCTGTTTAATATTTAGTATTTATACTTTTCAAATGTGTCACTCCATATTTTAGATGCATTTATTTCATACTTAAATCTATTTGATGTTAGTGTATTGCAAATGCCCCTCCGCTTTGCCCTGTTTTTCTTACCCTTTTTGTTTTACATTTACAGAATATAGCTGTCTCAGTTTATTGTGGGAGGAGGGCACATCTGACAGCGGTTGGATCTTACTTACTTACTTTTGGCTCTGCACTGAGAAATCAATCCTGGCAGGCTGGCATATAATGTGTGTGTGTGTGTGTGTGTGTGTGTGTGTGTGTGTGTGTGTGTTTGGGCCACACCTAATGCGCAGGGGTTTCTTCTGGCTATGCACTCAGAAATCGTTCCCGGCTTGGGGGATCATATGGGATGCTGAGGGATCGAACCTCAGTCCACCCTAGGTCAGCTGCCTGAAGGCAAACGCCCTACTGCTGAGCCACCACTCTGGCCCCTTCTATAACCTTTTTAGTTTGTTTGTTTGTTTGTTTGTTTTGGGGGGTCACACACGGCAGTACTCAGGAGTTACTCCTAACTCTATGCTCAGAAATCACTCCTCGCAGGCTCGGGGAACATATGGAATGCCGGGATTCGAACCACTAACCTTCTTCATGCAAGGCAAATGCTTTACCTCTATGCTCTCTCTCCAGTTCCTCCTATAACCTTTTTAATCTTGTTGTGACCTTGCTTTTGATGGAAATGGTCTACTTTCTTTTAATCTCATCATTAAACTTCATTCTTAAAATATATCTACAATGAAGCCACTTAAATAATAGTATCTATAGAATACAAATGAACTACAGTGCTAATTAATGTGATAGAAGCTACCCTTAAGCAGGATGAATGCCCACATTTCCATTTTGTAAACTGTGATTTTCATCTGATAGACAAGTTTTGTAGTTTAATTAATCTTCAACTCCAAACTTAGAGTTACCATTATCATTTTCCAATTGAGAAACTAAGGTACACACAAAGTTTTATTTTAGAAGAGGCCTAAATATATGAATAGAGATTAAAAATAGTAGGCAAAGTGTTTAACTTGGCAATAGTGCTAAGACATGAATAAGACCAGAAAACGTGCTGTAGATATAGCATAGGGGATAAGGTACTGCCTTGCATGTAGCTGACTAGGGTTTAATTCCTGGCACCTCATATGATCCCTCAAACCTGGCCAGCAACTTTAGCATAGAGAGGTGAGCCCCACTTCTGTTTTAATTTTTAAAAAAACTGAGACAATTAAAAAAATGAAAAAAGAAAAACTTTGGGGAAGATTACTCTACTTGGTAAAGATCAGGAAGTCACAGTGTATCTTCCTTACTTCACTTCAACCCTTTGATCTGTAGAACCAAAGTTCATGCTTAGAAAGAGGAGACATTTTAGTCCAATATAATGATCTTTGCTGGGCCTTCTGGCTACCTGCTCTGCCTGGTGCAATGTGCAAATGCAGACCCTTGTGGTTATAATAGGGTTGCATGAGCCTTATGTCCTCAGTACTCACAGACATTAATATTTCCCTCCCTCCTGGAAACTTGGGTGCTGGAAACACTGGTAAATATTTTAATCCCAGCCAAAACCCTAGTCCACTGTATTCTCACTTGCATTATTTTAAACACGTTAACCAATAATATTTATGTGTGCTGTGTAAAATTCAGAGTTTGAGGTTAAGCAGCAAAATGAACGGACAAAGATATATTTTCTGGTAGAATTGGAGGTGAGAAAGGAAGGAAATAACGAAAGTAAAAATGGAAGAAGGAGAGCAGTACCATGGAAAGACAGAGATATTGGGGGAAGGTTGGGGAAATGATGAAGAAAGTAAAGAAAGAGAATTACTGATCTGCTTTACACCCACACCTCCTCCTCAACTTCTCAGCAACTGAGGCAATTTCACTTTCTTGGCTGACATGAGGTTCACCAGAAAGTTATGTAGCATGGGAGTGGAAAATTTCTCCCTTTTGCATTTTGAAAAGAGTGTTGTTTTGAGATGCCACAGGTATTTTTGTTTATACCAGCTATTTTTCTCTGTAGCCTTTGTGGATGGAGCTTAGAATACAAACAATATTTTAACAGACCCAGACGGAAGGTATTCAATTGCTATGTTTATTTTATTAGTTAAAAAACTGCCAGAGTCCTAGGACTGTTGAACATATTTAAAAAATGCCAGAGGCAATTTCAAGAAGTGTTTTAAAAAGAAAGAAATATTCTGGAGTGTCAATTGAAGTGGTAGGACTTTGAAAGTTGCTGTTGTTGTTGTTGTTGTTGTTGTTTTAATGCTTTTAAAGATACTAAATCAGGATAATTTCTTCAATGACATTTACAAAAAGAATGTTTTTATTGTTTTTTGGCTATTCCTGGCTCTGGGCTTAGGAAGCTTTCCAGGCAGTGCTTAGGTGACCAGTAGGAATGCCGAGATCTAACTTGAATCATCCACAAACTAGACAAGCACCCTACCCACTTTTTTATCTCTGACCCAAACACCACCTCTACTCCACCATCCAAAATAATTCATTTGCCTGGAAAGGAAATATAGCCTTAACCATCTTTGGTTATTCTATCTGTAAAGCAAAGTAAACCAAAGATTTTTTTTTCTCTTGCTCATTGAATGGCATTACTATGTTGTTTAAACATTTTAAAGAATCACCCAAATTACTTTTAGGAAATAGAGTGGAACTTGAACATTTAGAAACTAATGAAGACCATCTCATGCTTTGTCAGACTCTCTTTCCTCTCCAAAGCAAAAGAAGCACAATAGTTAGTAGTTGGTGATATGTAAGTGTTACTTTGGGGGCTGTTCTGTTTGGTTGACCTAAGGTTTTTAATTCCCATTCTTAATGCTTAAATTTGCTAATGAAATTAGAACCAGTCACATAGTATTTTCATCATCCCTAGTGATTCAGATTTAGCACAAACCTTCTGTGAGTACATATTAATTAGGTAAATGTAATAGGATAAATAGTAATGTGGACTTTTTAATAGCTATTCTTTGAATTGAAGTGTAGTTTTTTTCCAGTTTATACTTATTTAGTTGAAAATTGAGAAAAATCCTTGTGAGAAACTTAAGTTGCTGATAGTCTAAAACATTTTAAGTCGTACACTAACTTGTCATCAGTAAAATTGTTCAAATGGTATTTGATATTGAGATGCAGTGAACTGTTTCAAATTAAGTTGCTCATTACATAAATGTAGTGTTATGGAATTCTTGCAACTTAATGTCAGTCAAGGTTGGACTCTGGCTGAAAAAAATATGTCCTGGTCTTTGTATGATTTACCACAAATATATGTCCCAGTCTCTGCTTTTTTATAGGTGTAAGGTATATATATAGATAGATATAGATATAGATATAGATATAAAGCCTTTTTGCTTCTTATAAACTCATTACTAAATTATATTAGAGATAATTCAGTTCTTCCATAAGTAAGCTACTAACTACTGTGTCTATAAATATACTCAAATTATTTCATAGCCTTGCTATTTTTAAAAATGTGTGGGTGTGGGAAGTAATGGTGAATGAAGTCAGGATAATTGGTAGTTCTTTGTATGAAGAAAAATCATACAAGTTAAGAAAAATTAGCTCCCATGATCTGTGTATGTTCAATTAAGAAATTATTCCTATTGTCACTTTCCTTCAGCTCTCACCTCTACCTGATATATTCAAATAATGTAGGAATCAGAGTCATTGAACTTTGTAGGGAGATGTTTTTAGAATCTGATTATCCCTCTTATTACAGCAGAGGAAATTAATACCAGTAAAGTCAAATAAAATCATGTAGCTAGTTTTAAAGTCTAAATGACACTTCATAATTAAGAACCATTAGTTGGCATAGTTCTAATGACTCTTCCTCAAGATGTCTGTAGTAATATCCAAACAATAAGGGAAAATAGTTAACATGTATGGTATTCTCTTATACTTATCTAGTTTGCTTTTTGGAAGTACTCTGTGAGATAATGATTCACTAGTTTCTGTTCACTGAGAAAACAGGCTCAGCTATGGTGATTGGCCTGCCCAGTTCATTTGTCTATCAAGAGATTCACCACTTGAAGTATTCCCATCATGTAAGAAGTATTGGCTGACCTCAAGAGAATTCTCATTGGGAGAATTATTATGTCTTCAAGTTTTACCTCTCTCTTTAAGCCTAAACCAACTACTAATTTTTGTCACTTTCAATAATTTTTAAGGGGGAAATACTTTTTCAGAAGAACTCAGAGCTCATCATTTAAAAAAATAAAAAAAAGATATTGCTTAATTATGAAGTTCAAGAAACTACTTATAAACAAATAAAAATTCAGCAGGGAGCCAGACAAAGAGCATAGCTGTAGGACATTTGCCTTGCATGCAGCTGATCCTGGACAGACTGATTCGAATCACAGCATCCCATATGGTCCCCCGTGCCTGCCAGGAACAATTTCTGAGCATGGAGCCAGGAGTAACCCCTGAGCACTGCTGGGTGTGACCCAAAAACCAAAAAAAAAAAAAATGTCTGGTTCTATGTGACTCTTAGGATAGGAAAGATAGTCATATTGAGGCTAGACTGATAATAAAGTACCTTGCATGCATGTAGCTGACTCAGGTTTCATCTTCAACATACCATATTGTCTCAGGAATAATTTCTGAGTGCAGATCCAGGAGTAATCCCCTTAGTATCACCAGGTGTGACCTTAAAACAAACAAACAAACAAACAAAAAATAAGATTATCTTATATCTTAAATTGGTAACTTTAAACAAATATATATTGATTTATTCACATTAAAGAAAAGTTTTGAAATATGGGAACATTTATAACTATATAGATAGATTTGTTGTTGTTGTTGTTGTTGTTTGGCAACACCCAGTGATGTTCAGGCTATGTGCTCAGAAATAACTCCTGGCTTCGGAGACCATATGGGATGCTAGGGATCGAACTGAGGTCCGTCCTGGATCATCTCCATGCAAGGCAAATGCCCTACCACTGTTCTATTGTTCCAGCCCCAAGCCATAAATATATTTTAATTGTTCAACATAAAATTTATATTTATTTTAAATTAAAATAATTAACTAGTTAGATTACCTTCAAATCTATAAAATTTCTTATGAATTTAAATAGTTTGACTTGCTCAAAATGTCAGAATTATCAACTGTACAGTTGACACATCATCAATAAATTAAGGTTTTTTTATTTTAAACTTTATAAACTAATATTTTAAAGTAATTCCTATTTACTTTGAAATAATTTCTCATTAATCAGAAGATAATGTTGACTTTATAATTTGGGTAATAAATAACTTTGATTTTGTTTTTCAGTAAGACAGGTTGAATTCTTTATTCTGTTTATCAGATTCATTTGAAAGTCACCCTATGTTCCTTTGGTTGTACAATTTTGTATTTCACCAGGTCAGGGAAAATATTCTAGGTGCAAGTTATTCTCTGAGAAATAGGAGCCCCCGAATGGGAAACGCTGAACCAGCAGGTGCTCTGAGGGATACAGCCTGGGAACTGCTGACAATGCTTGAGGAAAGAGTGGGAGGACTGGGATGGAAAGTCCCTTATTAGCCAGTACTTTGGAATGGTCCGACCCCATGAAATCCCTTTCCCTACTGAGAATGCCAGCTAAAATAGAAGAACGTAAGGTGGGGCAGTGGGGGGGAGGGTCAATGGTAGAAGAGAGGAAGTGTGGAGTGATTATCAATCAAAAAATTGATCAAATTCATCAATTTTCCTACTCCTGCCTGTGGAACTCGAACCTAGATTATAGATCAGTGCTTTTTTTTAATTAGACTTTGGCAAATAAGTGTATGATAAATGAATAAGCGAACAAAAAATGTTTATCATAAGGTATCTTTTTTCCACTCTTGAAAGTTTTTTTATCTTTTATTTCATATTTGCAATGAAAATACAGTTTTTACTGAATTACCATTAACTGTCTTTTTGTTCAATAGAAATGATCTTCCAAACTCCATAAATGATAGTGAAAAAACTATAATAAACAAAATAGCTGAATAATAAAATGAGTTAGAGATGCGATATCATCTCTCTAGCCTGGTGTCCCCATTAATGTGATAATTCATAGAATTATTTTAGAGAAGCAAGATAGTTTTTATTAAATGAAATTTAGAAAGTTATGTAGACAGGAGAAGGAAATTAATATGCATTCGAGAAAGAACATAAACTTTAAAGCGTAAGTAAATAAGCAAAGATATGTAAAATGAGGAAGCAAGATATATGTTTAAGGTGAAGAGTACAGGATTACACTCTTAATTGATCAAAAATATGTGAATTTCCAGTATACATTAAATTTTTACTATAGACAATGTTGGGAATTCTACATTTTCCAGTTAATAAGTTCCACCCCTGAATTCGAGCACCTCAGTCGACTTTGTATGCACAATCCATGAGAAAATATTTTTTTGTACATTTTAACAGTTTTCATCCATTTTTTCTTTTCTTTTTTTCTTTCTTTCTTTCTTTCTTTCTTTTTTTTTTTTTTGTCACATCCGTGTACTCAGGGGTTACTCCTGGCTCTGTGCACAGGAATTGCTCCTGGCAGGCACGGGGAACCATATGACATGCCAGAATTCGAACCACTGTCCATCCTGGATTCACTGTGTGCAAAGCAAATACCCTATCACTGTTCTGTCTCTCGGCCCCATCCATTTTCTTTTTTATTTTATTTTATTTTATTTGGTTTTTGGTTTTTGGGTCACACCTGGCAGCGCTCAGGGGATGCAGGGATTTGAACCACTGACCGTCTGCATGCAAGGCAGTCTTACCTCCATGCTATCTCTCCGTTCCCAGCCCCATACATTTTCAAGAGACAAACATCAGATAGGGTGATAGGGCTGTGTTTCTCTTAATCACCTAAAATGTGAGGGAAAGTTGATCACCATTTTTATTGGCAAGAAATAAAATGAAAATAAGAAATCTTTCATTAGGCCTAATGTAACTTTGGAAATCTCATAGAAAACTACAAAGTTTAAAACTATAAGAATAAAACAGCCTTATTCCTGGCAGAAAAGCTCCTTAAGGGCCTCCCTCACTCAAAAAAGCAATCCTGTATGTCTACAGCCATGCCAGTTTAGTAATCTTTCCCACATTAATTTTTTTTGGGTTTGATATAGTAGATAAAACTGAATCTTTTCAGTCATCTGTTTTTATTTGTGATTTTTTTTTGAAGAATCACAGACTCTTGTGCTGAAGGGATCACTACTGGTGGGCTCTGGATATGGGGTACCAAAATTGAACCAGTGATAATCATATACAAGTTAAGTGCCATATTTATATTATATTACAAATGTATTATTCTTTCAGTTCCTAATTCATGATTCTTAACTGATTTACTGGTCTTCAGACTGAGAGTGACAAGATTTTATTTTTATTTTAAGTACATGATATTGGCTTTTATTAATCCTAGATTGTTGCTCTCTGTCAGGAATGTTGAATTAAAAAGTATGGATCATGAAGTTATTAGGACAAAAGACAGTCTAGGTGTGTGGAGTTAAAGAAGTTGTCCTAAGAATTCTGTTGTCAGCCTCTTCTTTTGAGAATCACTGTTTCAAATGAACCAAATACCAGAACAAATTCATTTAGCAGAGTAAGCAAAAAGCTTAAAAAATTTTAACTCACATAACTTGGGTCTTAAAGTCTTTCATGTGTTCAAAGAACTTTTTATGTTATCAATGGAACTTTAAACAAAGGCTGGGTTCTTGTAGTTGTGTTAAGTTATAATCATTTCAACCCATTCAGCCTATAGTTATTTCGATTGTTTTCTTGTTATGTTTTCATTACTTACTGCTTTTCCTTTTAATCTTAAAGTTATTAACTTAAAGTGGTCAAATTCCAAGACAAATAGATTTCTGACTTTGAGGGGGAAAATCAATGAGAGTAAACTGCTGTACAATGTCTTCACAGGGTGCAGGCAGGGCAGTTTTAATTAAAGAGGGCCATGTATATGCATAACTTAAAAAGAAGTAAGAACTACTCTTGCGAGGAGTTCACAAGGTTGGTAGCTGTAACTGAATTTGGTGGACTCATTCAAGGCTACCCAGAAAACATAGCAAACAAACTGAATAACTATAGGGTGAGTGGGTAGAAGTTATTATATCTTAACTTGGTTGGTATATATGAACGCCAACAACTAAGAATTTCTGGAATGTAGAATTGTACAGCGCTGATAAAGTTCGCTTTGTTCCCCTGTGTGACTTGACCCATTGAGAAAATGTGGTTCCCTAGGAAGTTTTAATAGTTCCAAGTCCTTAGTTAATAAAGTAAAAGGCCACAGCATATTTTAGCTTGTTTTCACCTGCTGCCTAGAGATTGACTTTTTTAACCTTAATGGGATAGAGTTACTCTTTACTTTGAAAAAAGGACTTTACAGAGCTCTTCCCATTTGTTAGTTTTAATAAACATGACACGGTCTGTGTGATTTGCTTTGGGGTTTGGTGTTCCAAAATACTAAGACTGAAGCAATTTTAAGAATCTTATGGTAAGTTTATGTAAAAACAAATCCGGAGAGAAAGACACACCCACTTCTCTGTATCAAATTAATCTTTCAGTGGACTGGGACTAGTTTTGAATTACTTCAGCAAAGGAGTGACTGATAGATCTTAACCTTCAGTTTTCCTCCTTTATGTTCATAACAGAATGGGAGTGGAATTCAGAACATTCAGATTTGGAGTTAATGTGCGTCACTCTGTTGGGAGTGATAGGTTCTGTTTTTTTCCAGTGAGAAACTTGGATCCACAACTGATACATGCCTGTTTTAGACCTTTCTGTTCTTTTTTCTTTTTTATTCTTTTTTTTCTCTTTTTTCTTCCTGATTGCTGCTTACTCTTTCAAAAACCAGCTGACAGTACAAGTTGTCTCAGCAGATTTCAGAACAAAATTGATGGATAAAATCAGCATGTCTTTTTGAAAAAATCATTTTAGGGGCCATACCATAGCATTAGCACAGTGATAGGGCATTTCTTGTACACGGCTGATCCAAGACGGACCTTGGTTAGATCCCTGGTGTCCCATATACCCGCTTGCCCCCCTCACCCCAGCCAGGAGTGATTTCTGAGTGCATAAGCAGGAGTAAACCCCTGAGCATGATAGGGTGTGACCCCCTAAGCAAATAATAATAATAATAATGATAAATCATTTTACTATATTCAAAATAGATTTTTATAATTTGTTGACAGTCCAAGTTGACATAAGTGTAGTATTTAATCTTAAATGTGCTCATTATATTGATCACTTTATATAAGATATGTGGGTGTCATATTAAGTAATCCGGCTATTGACTGTTTCCTAGAGCTAAAGGTTGAAAATCAATTGCAAATGTATTCTTAGTGAATCATACCACTTTATAAGATTTTGTAATGAGTAACAGACATAATGAAGCTTTTTGTTTGAGTTTGAATATCCTGAATATTTCTGTGTGTGAATGAAGTAATGTGCAGAATTACAGCATGTAGATGCATCTAAGAAGCACTTGTTAAACTCCCTTCTTCAGGTTAACCAGAGGGATCCCCTTGACAGTATGCGACTGTAAACATCCTCGACTGGAAGCTGTGAAGCCACAGATGGGCTTTCAGTCAGATGTTTGCAGCTGCCTATTGCCGCAGACTTCAAGGAGCTACTACTTCAAGAGCAATCAACTAAAATTATCTAAAATTGAATATCTTGCTTTTCGTGGTAGAGTTTTATGAAACTTGGATGAAAATGTTATAATTTTAAGAATTTTAAACCATCCTTAAGTTTTTTAAGAACTTTACCAGAGCAGGAAAAGATGTTCGCTATATAGAAATTGCAATACCCCAAAGAAAAAAATTTCCAAGAAAAATAAGATCATATAGTATTTTTGATCTTTAAAAAATATGTATATTAAGTCAATTCTTCAGGTAGCATCACAAGTGTACTTATCATCCATCTTTTTTTAATGTGTAAAGTTAAAAATAGTTGTATTTAGAAATATTCACAACATTTGCATTAATGAATTCCCAATTATATGAAAAGTAAAGGCCAAAGTTAATTTAGCTTCACAGTATTTGGAATAAATATCTTTATTTCTGTGTCCATTTGTTCATTAAGTGATAGTTTTCAACGTTATGAAGAACTGTAAGTAAAATAGTAAATATTTACTGATTCGGTTACGTGATAAATACACTTGGATCTACTTTAGCTGATGAACCTAACATTTTATAAATTTATTCCCTCTACCTCTGTTCAGTTGAAACTCCATTTTTATTAAGTGATCATAGTTTGGCATCTTATAATAGTACATATATTACTATGTATGATTTGACCCAGCAGTTCTACTTCAGGGTATCTACTCCAAAAATGCAAAGGCATTAATTCAAAAGGACAGCATTGTAATTATAGCCAAGATCTGGAAACAACCGTACTTCCCAACATCATATGAGTAGATAAATAGCAGTATATAAACTATTATATATGGTAGTTTGATACTATACAACTATCAAAGGAGATAAAAATATGACTGCTGCAATTTGGATGGGAAGCACATCTAAGTGAACTCAACCAGGAAGAAAAAGCCTAACTTTGCCTTTATGCAAGAGCATATATCTCTCTATGTGCTATTTCAAGTGCTATTCTCGTTTTGATTTATTTTGTTGTGGTCATATCCAGTGACATGGGTAAGTATGACCAATATCATATCCAGACTTACTTCTTGCTCTGTGCTCAGTTCTCACTCCTGGCAGACTCAGGAGACAGCATGCAGTGAACTGGGATCAAATTTGAGTTGGCTGCTTCTAGGCAAGTATCTTATCTTATCCACTGTACTATCTCACCAATCCCAAATCAAATGCTAAGTAAATGAAAGCAACCTAAGAAACACTAAATAATACTATTACAAAATTTAATGAAAATTTTTATTTCTAACATACTATTTTATGAATTTTGTCTTATGAAAAGCTTGTGTAACATGAGGCATTTAAAAAACCCTTTAAGAAAACACAAAGCTAAAAAAGAAAAGGAAAATACAAAGCTGGCATACTTAATTCTTTTTTTTTTTTTTTTTAGTTTTTTGGGGTCACACCCGGCAGTGCTCAGGGGTTACTCCTGGCTCCATGCTCAGAAATTGCTCCTGGCAGGCACAGGGGACCATATGGGGCAACGGGATTCGAACCGAAGACCTTTTGCATGAAAGGCAAACGCCTTACCTCCATGCTATCTCCCGGGCCCCGGCATACTTAATTCTTAATACAGTGGTTTTCATCCTTTTTTACATCTGCAGATTAACAGCAGGTCTTGGACTTGAGGTTGAAATCTACTATTATGAAACCATCCTGTAAACAAATGTATGTTCATTAAGATAGAAATTATAATTTCTGAAATTTTAAAGTGAGATTACATTGAAAAGGTATAACCATATTGACATTGAAAATGATGATCAAGTTACAGTTGACTTTTATGATTAGCTGGGATGGAGAGAGATCTCTATTAAAATGCTCTATTAAAATAGTTTATGCATTGAATTCAGGTTTAATTTCTAATACTACATGGTCTCCTGACCACTGTCAGGGGTGACCCCCGAGAAGTATATTCTGAACACCTTTAGGAATGATGAGGAAACCAAACCAAACTAAACAAAAAAGCCCTAAGAGATGCCTCTGAACTTTCCTCTTATATAGAGTTCTCAAGTGAGAAAACTCGTTAGTTATGCCTGAGCAAGAAAAGTTAGTGGAACTGCCACTGAAATGCAGGGGTGAGATGAGTGTGGCTGAAGATTTCCATCAATAGGCCTCATGGTCTGGAATTGAGACTATGATCTGTTTTTAAATTGGCAAACTTAAAAGCCCATGAACAAATAAGTCAACTATGTCACAAGGAATTTAACCACATTTTCTAGATAAATGGCTACAGGTTTGAAGCAATGGACAAACTTTTCTGTCTTTGAGCTTCACTTTCTTTGGATTCTTCTCTGTTATGTCATATCCCTTCCTTGCCTTACTAATATTTATTTTGTTTCTTGGTTAGTTTTTTCTCAAATTAAGCAATTTTTGGGAATGTGTCAATTTCCAAAATTAAAATTGAAATAAAAATTGATGTTTCAGGGGCCAGAGAGATAGCATGGAGGTAAGGCATTTGCCTTGCATGCACAAGGACGGTGGTTCGACCCGGCATTCCATATGGTCCCCCGTACCTGTCAGGGGTGATTTCTGAGCCTAGAGTCAGAGCTGAGTGATGCTGGGTGTGACCCAAAAACAAACAAACAAAAAATACAACAAAAATTGCTGTTTCTAAATACTCTGAAACCAAAAGCTATAAGCCATCCTCCAGAAAACATTTTGGGTAGAATTGAGATTAATGGCATTGTCTTACATCTTATACACCTATCAGAAGTCTGCTATTTATATTTGGAATATACTCTGGTTGAAATTTTTTTAATTTCAAAAAACTCCAACTTTCAGAATACACTGTTTAACATTGTTACACCTACATAAGTTATTATGTATAAGTTATGTAGATATGCTAGCATAAGTTAGAAATACAACTAATAGCTTTTAAGAGATATTTTCTTAACGTAGTTTTTAAAAGGTTGGATAATCTTATCAACCTAATAAAATATCACATAAGCTGTCGAGCATGAAATTCTTGAAATGACTGCACTAGTTCAGCTACTGAGAATTTAGCACTGCCAGATGTGTGCTAGATAAACATAACCTGAAGGTTGATGTGAAGTTTTCTATGTTGAGTTTAGCAAAAGTCCGACACCAGAGTGATCTTAATGTTTATATTTGCTTTTAAGTTTTCTTTGCCAGGAACAAAATTGGCACAACCTTAGAAGGATGATTTCTGAGGAAGTGTAAGAGAATCTAAAAGTGGTTGTGGTGACTCATTTAAACAATACTTCCTTTTCCGGATTTAAAACTCTGATTTGAGCCTGCATTCCATTTTCTAATGATGCTATCTTTAAATATTACACATGTGTGAAATCCTTACTGAACAGAACTCAGACTTGGGACAAGGAGAAGACAAAAGGACCTGTAGAGGAGTAAGTCAGTCTAACTTGGGAACTAGTAGCAATTCCTGTGAAACCTGTATATTCAACTAAGATTGCTATCAGTGTTGCCATGTTCTTTCATTAAAAATGTAGGTAAATATTATTAGTTGGGGTAAAAGTCTTAAATGATGTAAGTTTGTGGTGGCTTAATAGCACTAAAGCATAGATGCCATTTTTTCCTGTATCAGAATTATAATAAGGAATTGACTTTTGAAGCAGCATACTATAAATCTTATGAGCCTTTGAGTGAAACTATTTTGTATGTGCACAAAACTTATCTTAACTTATGCATAAAATCATTCTCCTGAATATATACTTGCTTTGTATAGCAAGTACTATAGTTGTTGGGTCATATGAATCAAATTGTTAAATCATTTTTTCTAGATATGTTTATTAGAAATAAGTTAGTATGTTAAATATTCTTTAGTAGACTTCTTTGTTTTCTCAAAGACGTGTCTCTGAGAATATATATTTATATATATGATTTTAAAATTTTATTATATATGTTGTAGACAAGTTAATGTGATATTAATCTTCTAATTTTATTTTATTATGTAAACTTAATGATGTATTACTTTGAGACTAGAGGTTTTTAATGTATATTTAATCACAGTATTTTGAAGATTCATTCAGTACTTGCACTAAAGGTAGATTTACTATCCCCAAAGATTTTATGCCCTTCAAGATGAGAGAAAGTAATGAATGAACTCCTTAAGGAACCTTGACTTTGAGTAAATTCAGAATCTCCTTACAACCCTTTTATGAAAAAATGATGTCATGAGACTTTAGTATTCAAGCTATCTTATTGAAAACTGTGTTGGAAAGCAAAATTTTTTTTTTTTTTTGGTTTTTGGGTCACACCCGGCAGTGCTCAGGGGTTACTCTGGCTCCATGCTCAGCATTTGCTCCTGGCAGGCACAGGGGACCATATGGGGCACCGGGATTCGAACCAATGACCTTTTGCTTGAAAGGCAAACGCCTTACCTCCATGCTATCTCCTGGGCCCCAGAAAACAAAATATTTTACAGTAATTTTACAGTAAGCATTGTGTCATGGCCTTGTTATACTTACTACTTTTCTTCCTTGCAGCTTCTGAACTATCTAATTTTTGGTGTTGTGTTTTTCCCCTTTTTGTTGTTATTGTTGTTGTTTTGCTTGTTTGTTGGGGAGCCATACCTGGTGATGCTCAGGGATTACTCCTGGCTATGCCCTCAGAAATCGCTCTTGACTTGGGTGATTATATGGAATGCCCTGGTTCATCCTAGGCTAGCAGGGCAAGGCAGACCACCGGTCTGGCCCCTTTTTGCTTTGTTTTAACTAAAAAGTTGAGTTAAAGATTCAGACAAACCTGCCTTGTCTGTCCTAACCTAGGACGGACCTCGGTTTGATCTCCCGGTTCCCCATATGGTCCCCCAAGCCAGGAGCGACTTCTGAGCGCATAGCCAGGAGTAACCCCTGAGTGTCACTGGGTGTGGCCCAAAAACCGAAAAAAAAAAAAAGAGATTCAGACAAACAATCTCACCAAAGAAGGAAAATCTAAGAAAACAAATCAAATGTTTTCTAAGTTACCAGTTCCCTTTAATCAGTATTACTTGCAATTAATAACTCTTTAAGCTGGGAGGGAGCATATCTACTGTGACCAGGGTGCCATAAGAAGAACACAGAGAGATTGAACACAGGGCTTCATACATTCTAGGCATATGATCTGCCATTCAAATCACTAAGATTCTTGTGGTCAATTGAAAAAAGTTTATTTGCAAGATGTGAGATATTAATGTAGCATAGTGAAGTCTTACTTAAATAAAGATATCTCTTGATTATAAATTTATTGAAATACAAAACTTGGTGAAAGTTGAAAATTCAGATATTAAGTTTTTGTGTATTTTTGTTTTGTACATAATAGAGCTTTCTAAATGCATATCATTTTGTTAGATTCATTTTAACTGTCATGTTAAATTAAAATTGGCTTTGTAATAATCATATTTTAATTAAATACCCATTTGAAAAATTATTTTTGATACCTTTGTTTTCATAGCCTTTACCTGACTAGGCCATATTGGATATAAATAGGTATTTTTCTAATTTTTATTCTCCACTGTACTACAGTAAATCTTAATTTTTACTTAAAATAACTTCTGGCTTTTATTGAGTGAGAAATATTTTATACCTTAGCTTTATCTTTTAAGATTATTTCACTGCTTTATTCTAATTTCTACTAAATTTTTAAATAATTAAAAATAGATCATCACAAATTATTTGAAATTAGAAAATTTTTTGTTTAGTGGTATAAATTCAATTGTCAAAATATACCTAGTTGAATTATAATTTATGTTTAATTTTATGTAAAATAGAATCTATTAAGGTTCTTAGTACAAATGCAGGCTTTACTAATGTGTGTAATATGCTATTAGCTCACTAAAGCCATCTTTAAAAACTTATTTAGCTCCTGTTCTACAGTAACCCTATAAGAGTAATATGAAGAAAAGCTGCCATTATATTGTTGAGGATGAAAAAGAGAATATCAATGATAGCAGAAAGGATTTCTTATGAAGAATAATCATATCTTAATTATATCTTTTATGAAGAAGCATTTTATAAATAGAATTTAGATATTGCTTAAGGTTACAGTACTGTAATTTATTACCCTTCTGTTGGTGTCTGCTTCTACAGAAGCCTTTATGATTTGTTGCATACTT
The DNA here is from genome assembly GCA_004027635.1 of Crocidura indochinensis. Lineage (NCBI taxonomy): Eukaryota > Metazoa > Chordata > Mammalia > Eulipotyphla > Soricidae > Crocidura > Crocidura indochinensis. The sequence goes on from PVKC010006671.1 coordinate 18,293, forward strand.
CATCTGCTGTCTCCCAGCTCCTTAACTACAATGACATTGAGTTCAGTTCTTTACTCTTTCTCTATTGTGGCTTCCTATTAACCCTCTTCTCTGAATAGTTGAATAGTCTGATGTTTGCCCATTCCCCTGTCTCATACTTGTGGCCGTGTACTCACATGCATATGCTATAAATGTTTACACATATATATGCATACATGCTTATACTTTAGATTTTATTCTTAATACCATTTTTATAGATAAAACCTTGTCTTCCTTTCTTGTCCAGCTATGGACTTCATTTTTTATCCTAGGCAGGAATTAGAAGCAGCTGATCTTTGAGGAAAAGCATTCCAGACACAGATAACAGTAAGTTCATATGAATAGAGGTTGAATCAGGCAAAAGTTATGAAGTGTTCTGGTTCAAAGTGAGTAGCCAGAGTGTGAGAAGTAACAGCAGTCAACAAGGATTTGATTCCCAGTATCTTATATGGTCCACTGAGCTTGCCAGAAGGGATTCCTGACTGCAAAGCCATTATTAACCTATGAGCACCACAAGTTGTGAACCAAAAACCAGAAAAGGAGGACAGATAATAGAGCTTTATAAGCTATGAGTTAGAATTTTACCAATAAGAATTAATTGAAGCTAGTTATTAAAAATGATCTTTAAATATTTAATTAAAATTCAGTGGTCCTCATACTACGGCCCTTGGGTCACATACTGTATTTGTTCCCATTTTGTTTCTTCACTTCAAAATAAGATATATGCAGTGTGCATAGTAATTTGTTCGTAGTTTCTGTTTTTACTATAGTCTGGCCTCCAACGATCTGAGGGACAGTGAACTGGCCCCCTATTTAAAAAGTTTGAGGGCTCCTGAATTAAATAATAAGCCATTAATATAGAGACATCCCTTTCAAAACATTTTATAAAGTCAATGGCAACGTTCTTTAATAAGTTATGGATGTCGTCTTATGTCCAGAATGGTGAAGCTGAGTGTTAAAGGGAGCAAAGTCAAAATAAATTTGATCTTTCTGGTCACACAAGGAATTGAATAACATTATGTACACAGATCTGCCACCTCTCACTGAAAAAGGTCTTAGAGGAAATACATGTTAAAAAATGGGAAAAAAGAAACACGAACAGAATAATCGTACTGAGTAGAGCAAATGTTCTAACTTAAATGCTGAACCAGGGTGCATGAAGGCATCATTTGTTCATACTATTTTAGTTTAGACCCCCATTGGAGGATTCTTTTATAGGATATCATGTCAAAGACAATGAGAAGGTGAAAGAGAAAGTAAAATAGAAGTCTGTACAAAAATACATTTCACTTCTTTTTCTTGGGAGAAAAAGCATCCATTAGAACATTTGTTCAAATAGGCTAAAGACTATCTCCATTGTCATTACTAAAATGCCAACAAACCTGTCCTGTAATGCCATTCTTCCTTACATGTGTATCTTGGCAGGGATTAGGAGAAAGGACACATTGATAACATGTAGCTGTACTCGCCCTTGATAGCAAACTTACTCTCAGTTTACTAAACTGGAGTCTATAAAAATCATAAGTAATACATACAATACAAGTAAATACTAGTATTTACTAGATACTAATAGTATCTAGTAGCAATGGTAGTAATGAGATATTGATGGACATTTATTGAACATAGACAGTATACTCAAAATTCTAGATGCTTTGCATGAACGTACAAGTTGTAGGTGATGAGGCAATTTGCACAACTGCCCTGAGAGGTGTTAGCCATAATTTACAGAGGAGGAAACTAAGACACAGAAAGACTAAGTGACTTGTTTCAGATCACTAAGAGTGATAAAGAAAATAAAAAGTCCAGACTGCTAAAGAAAGAGTAATCCATAGGGCCTGAGAGATAGTTACTGTATGTAGAGCTCTTGCTTTGCACACCTTCAATTGTTTCTAATCCCTTGTGCCACAGATACCGTAGGCACCACTAGATATAGTTCAAAACTGAAAACAAAAAAGATAATAAGAAATAACATGGGGCCCAGGAGATAGCATGGAGGTAAGGCGTCTGCCTTTCATGCAAAAGGTCATCGGTTCGAATCCCCGTGCCCCATATGGTCCCCCGTGCCTGCCAGGAGCAATTTCTGAGCATGGAGCCAGAAGTAACCCCTGAGCACTGCCAAGTGTGACCCAAAAACCACACAAAAAAAAAAAGAAAAGAAATAACATAATTTAAGCCAAAGAATTTTGGAAGGCATTTGTTTGAGCTCCATATTCTTTGGTTAAAGACACGTTTGGAAAGGTCCTTGAAAAGAGAGGATCTGGCAGATAAGACTTCAGCCTACAGATAAGACTAGATCCTACAAAACTGGAAATGCATACAAGCATTCAGTATAAGAAAAGAAATTTTGGGGCCGGGCGTTGGTGCTGGAGGTAAGGTGCCTGCCTTGATGTGCTAGCCTAGGACGGACCGCGGTTCGATCCCCTGGTTCCCCATATGGTCCCCCAAGCCAGGAGCGACTTCTGAGCGCATAGCCAGAAGTAACCCCTGAGCATCACCGGGTGTGGCCCAAAAACCAAAAAAAAAAAAGAAAGAAAAGAAATTCTGCTGTAGTGTAGTGTTGATGTAAAGGCAATTGACTTGGATATGCCCCTTGGATACCCTCAATGGACTTGGAAATACCCCTTGGGTACCTCACTGTAATGACAGTTGAACCTGGACATGCCCCTGGGCACATCCACTTGTCATCAGGGTATAAAAGGAAAAACTTGCACCATTACAGGGGAGGGGCAGGATAGTGACCAGTGCTGCGCCTTCCAGTTCACAGGGGGCCAGACATAAAGCTTCGGAGAGATGCAGCCTCCTTTGTATCTATTCCTCCCTTTCTTTGTGAACCCTGGCCTCACCCCACCACCCCTGGCTAGTGAATTGTCTCTCTCTCTCTCAGAAACGCCCAGACAGTGATGATAACAGACCTCAGATTCCAGGAGGAATAAAAAGTATACTTGGTTTCTACTTCTCTCCCTATCTCTCTCAGTCGCAGGCTGGTGATCGTTGCAGTTTAGAGGTTCTGAACACGTGATGTAAAAATATCTCTTTACTCTTAGGGCAAGCCACACTTCAATAGTGTTGAATTATAGGATAAAGTTATTATGCAGAAATGTTTTGTTTCCCTTGAAAGCTAGAAAACAAGGGATGGTTCTCACTGCATCTGTAAATAGGCTGCTGTTTTTCATTCTTTTTGTAGTTGTAAAGAATCATTCATGCCGGCATAGTTAATTAGCTTCCGCAGCTGTTAAATGCAATTATATATTCTGTTCAACTAGTGCCTTCTAATGTTGCCATTGTTTTCTGACTGTCTTGACGTCTTCCCTACACCAAGATATTCTAAATCACAGTCGCCTGAGCTGTCCTTAGTGTTGATTGTGAGATTTGGGCCTGAGAGACCTACAGGAGGAAACAGTGTTTCGGTAAAGGTAGGCTACAAATAAAAAGATGCTATTTTTCTATATCACAGCTGCCCTCTTTAGTGAGGACTCTTAGAAATTCTAGAAGGGAACTATTCATAATTTCTCTAAAAGGGTTTTCTAAGCAAAATTATTATCCATCAAATTATACACAGGCACTAACTTTCAATCTTCCAAATTGGGCACTTAACCAGCTCCCTAGACAGCTGTGGCTGAGGGAATTGATTCCAACTTTGTCCTTCTCTTCCTTCACGTTTCTTTGTTCCACACCTGTCAGTATTAGTTTCTCAGTCAGGTCTTTTGTATACATGTAAAAATTTTCAGTCTTCTAATTTGTTTCTACTCCCAATTCAAACTTTCATGTCTAATCTGCCTCAACTGTTTCTCTGAAATGATTATTTTCCTCTAGTTCAGTTTTTAGTGCTGATATGAGGACAGATACTAATCTGAAATAAAAGTAGTTCTACTACTAACAGTGGTTTTCAACCCCAGGGCCAAGACCCATCCACAGATATAAGAAAGACTGGAAATGACTACTTAAAAAATGCAACTCCTGATATGTCTCTCTAGAAATTCATTCCTCATTCTGATATTACCAGGTTCTCCACTGAGTTTCTGCTGTGCAGATTGTTGACCCCCAACTGTAGTAGTAGGAATAGTTTCAGTGACACTTTTTGGCAGAAAGTAAGTAATTCCAGATTGGGACTAACTGCAGAAGACTCTCCTATTGCACAGAACTATAAATAATAAAACTGTGCTATTTCATGAATGACTATCTTTCCATTTTCAACACTTAATACTCTACTCCTTCCTTGAAAGAGTAATTATAATTTTATTCACAAACATGTCTACCTTATGTGACCAGAGGGGTAAAAAAAAGGAAAACATTAGTTAGACAGTGCATGAAATATCTGCTATAAACAAAAACAGATTTATGACTCCAGGCTACCTAAAATAGTGAAGAAAGGCCAAATTCTAATGATGCTAATGTACTCAATTAAATTCTATTTAAAAGTCAACTGTAAAAGAAGCAATGATAATATTGGAAACAGAGATATTTGTGTGAATAAATGTATATAGACATGTATACCATTGTATATTCTAGTTTCCATTTCTTTAGAAAAATATAGCTTGTTTCCTTGGCTTCCTACGATTTATGCCTAGTGGCCAATTTTTGTTACTCATAATGTAAGTTGTCAACATTATCTTTGTTACATTAGTTTGATTATGTTATTCTGATCAGTATTTATTCCCATGTAATTTTCATACCTACTTAAGTAATGTATAGTTGCTTACATAGCCTTTTCACTTTTACATCTTACTGCTTTTGAAGTTAATTTCAATGAAAGGTGATGAGGAAATTATCCTCTAAGAACTGCTAATTAAAAGAGAAAACAGGAACTTTCCATTCTTTAGTCTGTTTGTATACTAAGGAGATGCTTAAAATATAGTCTGGAGACTATTCTATAACTTTACCATAACTGTCTGCTGACACGGGCCCTTCTCAAAAAACACTTTATAATACCTTTTAAAATAATCTGATACTGGGGCCCGGGAGATAGCATGGAGGTAAGGCGTTTGCCTTTCATGCAAAAAGGTCATCGGTTCGAATCCCGGTGCCCCATATGGTCCCCCGTGCCTGCCAGGAGCAATTTCTGAGCATGAAGCCAGGAGTAACCCCTGAGCACTGCCGGGTGTGACCCAAAAACCAAAAAAAAAAAAAAAAATCTGATACTATCTCATCCAAATTATCTCTAAACTAACCGTGTTCTTTTCTGGACTTTATCTGATCAAATATGTAGCATGGTATGTACTTAAAGTCTGTAGCAACAGGACTCATACATCTTGGCTTGAAAAATCACTCTTTCCATATAGAGGGTATTTAAGATGAAGACTTCCTGTGGAGTATGGTAGGAATGTTAGCCTGCTGACTAAACAAATGTGATTGCCAGAGTGAATTACTAAATTCCAACTGACCTCACTTGCTAGAGAATGTCACTCCTTTTTCTCCCACACAGCTTCCTACTTTTTATCAGCTCTTGCAAATAGTTGCTGTATTTTGCTAGTCATCACTATAGCAGTTTCCCACTGTTTATATTTTAAAACTAGCACTTGGATGAGTCCTATTGTAGCAGAAAAAATAAATATGTGTGCACATCTGTGCAAATATTTATCTAAAATTGCATTTTTAAAAGTCCCAGAGAACTTTCAACCTCACCACTGTGCTTTGGATCACTTCAATACAATCACATCATTGGGCTACTACTGTTACTTTACTAAACCTGGGTGACTTCATTTCAGTGTTTCCTTTAAATAACTATTTTGAAGATTCCCTTCCAATAGAGGAAGTGGGTTGATGAGGGCCAGTATTCTCATTCCAGATCCTTCACATCTCTGAAAAGCTGCATCCTTTGTAGAAAATAGATCTGTGTGTGTGCCAAAGTATAACCCTGATGCTCTGAGGAGAGGGAGAGGAGGTCACAGATTCCTTGTCTGTTTCGGCAGTAATCCTCCCATTTGGCAGGAGTCTAAGAGGAAGTATTTAACAATGGGATTTAATAAAATTCAATGTAGTAAATAGTATTTGAATAGATCTGAGGAAGTTTTCTCCCTTGTCACCCCTCCCACAATAAGTGGAGGGTGTCTAAGTGCAATGCTCTGTGTGGATTTGTTGGGAGAATCTGGCTCTTCTATTGAACTTGGTGAAATAATTATTTTGCCATTTTATCATTTCTATGAATGGTGACCCTCGGAAGAAAAAGTTATAGTTTCTGAACTTCCATACTGTTCTAAAATATTTTCTTAAGGGGAATTACTGAGGAAATAACAATCTTTCAGAAGATTTAAAACAGATTTTATTCAGCAACCAAACCTCCTTTAATGTCTCCAGTCATGCCAGAAACTAAGTTACTTTATTTCACTCGCTCACCATAAGGACTGATATTTTTAAAAAATTTAAACACAAAAAGCTTTAGGATAAAAATTTAGAGCACAAAAATTAGATGTTCTTGTCATTACATCCAGCCACTCGAGGTCTTTTAAGAAAATGCTAAAAACACAAATTTCCTGGATAAGCACACCTATGACTTGACTGTTCAGTATACTGGAACATCTGAGACTATCTACTGAGGAACAAAGATGGATTTCTTTCCTTCAGTATCTAAGGAGATTATGGTTTGAGGTAGTGTTTCTCTGTCTTTTAACTGACTAGGGTCACTTTGTTTTCCTCTTATGGCCACTCTTTCCTATCAGTTCTAGCACTGTGGCTATTTATATTTTATATTATAAATATTATATTAATATAATTATAAATCAAATATAGTATTATAACTATTATAAATATTATTATAAATATGGCTATTTATATTTTCTCCTGAATTCTTTTCATCCTGGGAACACATTGGGGGAACATATTGAAAAATACTAGTATTATAGCAAGCCCCATGGTCTCCCAACAGAGAGAAAGTCCCAAAAATGTTTTTGTGTCTGCTCAAAAAGACAAAATAATATAACAAAGGTACATTGTAACATATCTAGACTTTATTTATTTATTTATTGGTTTTTGGGCCACACCCAGTGACTCCAGGCTATGTGCTCAGAAATCCCTCCTTCCTTGGCGGACCATTATGGGACATGGGGTAGGTTAGTCACATGCATATCAAATGCCCTACCACTTGTACCAACTCTCTAATCCCGACTTTTTTAATATTAGGTGTTCAAAATAGTTTGAAGATTTACCTAGTATAAAATCATCATAGCATCTTAAACTATTCATTGCAGGAGTATTAAATTGTTTGTCAAACAGTGACTTTTGTCATCTGTTTGACCACATCCCAGTAAAACAGCATTCCTACCAATCAATCGATTGTTCAGACTGGGTTTGGATCCTCCTGAGTTAAAAACTCACCTCATATACAAACATTCAGGTAAACATCCATTCACTTCTTTATAGATGTTTACTAGGTCTTTTCCACACAGAGATTACAGCAAAGATTAATGCAGCCTTTTACTCTGGAGTGGCGGTTGGAAAGAGATTAAAAACCTTTTATTTCATTTTTGTTTTTGAGAAAACCAATGATTGCATGAGAGAACCTCTGTCTCTCTTAGTTAACCATTAGGTAGTTAACCATTGAGAGTTTCCAGGAAAATGTATACATAGATGTTCAGTTTTTGTTTAATATGAGAAATAGGAATGAGTTCAAAACGTTTTTGGACTACTGAAGGTCAGTGTACTCTGGGTAAATGTATCAGATGCCCCAGGAAGTTAAAGTGATTATGTGAAGAATTTGAGCATAGGGAACAGAGCCTATTTGGGAAGGGTGACTGTTGGATGGTGCTAAATCACAGGGAAATAGAACAATGGACAAGTTCAGGAACATATATGTAAAGATGGGCAAAGGGAGAAATCTGAGAAGGAGCCAAGAGAAGAGGAATTAGAGGAAGGGGAGAGAAGAAAATCTAACTGTGGGAAAGGAATGGAGAATTCAAAGGGGACAGAGTGGGGGTAGAAACCAACAGTATCAGCTTTACCAAGATCAGAGGGAGAGGAGATTTTGGTGAAAAGAGGACAGGACAGATAAAGTCTCTACAGATTTGAACGGAAAAGCAATATTTCTGGAAGCACAGCGTATTTAATTGAAATAGGAAATGAAATAGATAAGCATGCCTGAGAAGGGTGGAAATAGGGAAGAGGAAGTGAGGTTTCGAAGGCCTGTTGTAAATTTAGGAAAGGTCTGTGTTGCATTGTAGACTCGGACATTAAAGGCCATGTATTTAGAGATTTCCACATTCTACTTGAAAGCAATGATTTTCGTTTTTTAAATTTAGAAGCCAAAATATAAGCTCAAAGGAGGGAGAAGTCGTACACTATCGTTGTCTTCATGAAGAGTAACACAGTATATTCAGCTTTTGGCATTTTGGTAAATTATAGACTTGACATCTAGAAATAGCAATTTCCTCACTTTTCTTCTGATCAGTATTCCAAAGACTTTGATTGTACAATTGATTGTACTTTGAATGTACAATACTCAGAGCAGGTTTCAGTATGGAGCGTTTGGATTTATCTCTAAATTTTCATGATTATTTCTCTTGATTTACAAGTATTCTGGATTAACATATATGTTTCAGTAATTACCTATGTATATAGTAAGAGGTATCTGATTTATTTGACTTCATTTAGTAATGATTTGATTCTTATCATTGAACTGTATAGGTATCTAAATTATAGTCCATGTAAAATGAAATAACTAAACATATAAACAAATCAGATTAATACTGAATTTTAGTGAGAACAAATTTGTCATGACTTTGGGTTATAATAAACATAAACTGCTCCTGTTAGGTGTGTTTCAGCTTACAATATTTTTTGTGTTAGATCTGGGTGTTTGCAAGTTTTGAGGAATCTTATTGTTGTTTTTTTTCTTTTGTTTTTTGGGTCACACCCAGCAGTGCTCAAGGGTTACCCCTGGCTCTATGCTCAGAAACCACTCCTGGCAGGCTCGGGGAACCATATAGGATGCTGAGATTCAAACCACCGACCTTCTGCATGCAAGGAAAAAGCCTTACCTCCATATGCTATCTCTCTGGCCCTAAGATGGAGTCATTTTGACCGACTATAATATATTTTGCATTGTTTTCTGATTGTGGCTCTCTGACTAGGATATGCCTGTGCATATGCAAAAATAAAAAATAAAAAAACCTTGCCACGCCAGCCTTCCTTCTTATTTTTTATTCTTTATTTTTTTCTTTAGTTCTCCTGGTTATTATTTGGTTATTGTATTTGTTGCTGTGGTGCTTTTTTGCAGTGACTGGTTTTGGTCTTTTGTTTGATTTTTGTTTCTTTTTTTGTTTTGCTTATTTTGTTTTTGTTGTTGATTTTTGCTTTTTGTGTCTTTGTTTTGGTTATGTTTTTGTTCTTTTTTCCGTTCTTTTATTTTCTTATTTTTTTGCTTTTTGGATCACGCCCAGTGACACTAATGGCTGTGCACTCAGAAATCACTCCTGGCTTGGGGGACCATTCCAAACACCAGGGCATCGAACCACACTCCGTCCTAGGTCAGCGTGTGCAAGACAAACACCCTACCACTTATGCCACCACTCTGGCCTCTCCCTTTCTTCTTGTTAAATTGATATTTATAACCTCTACTCCTCCCCGTTTTTTTTTGTTTTGTTTTTTTCTTTTTTCTTTTCCTTCTTTTTTTTGCAAACAGAACCACTTAACTTGAATCATCTTGTTCTGCCTCATAAATTGAGGGGGAAGAAATGGATGGTACCAGAACTAGACAGTCGTATGAAAGTTGAGTAGAAATGAAAAAGGATCAGACTTAAACACCAAACCCAGTCAATGACAACAGAATCAATACCCAGTCTTCAACAAGCTATACACAGAGGGGACCAGTTATACTAGTAGTCTGAGGGGCAAAAGAAGGGTTACAGGGGTGGAGGGAGGACTACACTGGTGGTGGGAATACCCTGATTCAATGTCCCTATGTACCTTAAATCTTATTGTGAAAAATTTGTAATTCGTATTGGTCACAATAAAAATTATTTTAAAAAGATAGCAGGGATTCTATTCCTGATATTTCTCTATCCTACACTGTGCCTAGAATAATGTCAATAAAAACTCTATAATTAAAACAGTTCTCTTAATGTTTCTCTTAAGAAAGCTGATGACTAGCAAAGAAAATATGTTAAAATTACAACATTTTCTTTGCTAGTCATCAGCTTTCTTCAGGTAGGATCTAATATGTTAGAATTCTTTTCTTTTTTTTACATAAATTACTCCTTTGTTTCAATTACTTTGGCACATTACCTTTAATATAATTTAATGTACATTTGGTAAATTAAATTAATGATTACATTTATTTGTAAAAATTTACAATATCTACTGTTAAGTCACATTTCATCAATTGGCAATTCCTTGTAAATACTGCTTGAGTATGACCCAAGACATAGTGAAGGGGGTAGGCACTTGCTTTGCACAAGGCCAACCTGGGTTGAAACCCTGATACCTCATATGATGTCCTGAAACTACCACAAGTGATCCCTGAGTGCAGAGCCAAGAATAACTCCTGAGAATTTCCAGGTGTGTCCCAAAACCATCCACCACAACAAAGAAATAGTATATAAACATTAAGTTAGATTTGGTCCACTATTCAGTTATCCTTAATAATAATAACAACTAACTTAACTAATATTTTAGTGACAAAGACTTATTCTATAGTTTTAGGAAGTTAATAAAGATTAAAATGAAAATGTTGAATAGGGTATGTCCAATCAATAACAAAGCCTTGAACCTGGCTCTCAAAACTCTTCCAGGATGTAACCTAAAGCCATAAGTTTATTTGAGGCACAGTAGTTCCACAGTTATGAATCTTATTAAGTTTATTGGATCCAAACTAAATTTCTTCACAATGCCATACTGAAAGACTTAATCAAATAAACTCTGGTAACACATTTTTCCCCATCTTCCTCTCCAATAATTTCATCAAAAAGAGAGAAGATTAAAATCAACACACATATAAATACTTTTCTGCCTTCTCTCTCAGATTCTTTTCAGAAATATGTAGAGAGTAATTGTTGATCTAAAAGGGTTTAGACATGGTTTATACATTTAACAAATATTTATTAAGCATCTACTCTGAATTGGACCCTAAAATGTTGAAGATACAGCTGTAACGTGGATCACTCTCCTCCTCGGGAATGTGTTAAGGCCTGGCTGACATTAAAGAGGCCAACAGTGGAGCAAAGAGTGTAAAGCAGCTGTTGTAAGTGATGAACAGACCAGACCCAGGAAATAGCATGGGAGTAGTGGTTGTTTTTCAAGTTACTGCAATTGTAGCATACAATATAGTGTCAAGGTCTAGGGAGATTGGGAAACTGGTTGAACTCTGTAACAAATGTACTCTTAGAAGTTGAAATATGGAGCAACTTGTTTTCTAAAACATTTGGTCTTAATAGAGTTTTCGCGCCAGTAATTCAAGAGAATACAGTGATAGCTTTTACACACACTGGTTAACATGCTATAAAAATGGCACTGCCATCTGAAGTAAATGTCTTTGAAAACTACCACATAAGAATTTTGATTCTTTTGCCACAGGGGAAAAAAGATCTAGCAGAACAATGAATCAATTTTTTACTACATTGCCTAAGCCTAGTGTTCTTCAGAGAGTTTTCAGAGAATTGCTTATGCAACATCCATCTCTCCCCAGTGTTTCTCCAGAGGGCTCAAATTAATCATCATCTAACAGTCCTTTGTTTAGATGCATGCTGCACCTGGACTGACAGACTTCCAAAGTTATTCATACCTCATGCATAGATCTCTAAAGCATCATATGTGTAGAAATGACAACCTTCCCAAGACCTTCTTTTTATCCCTAACTTTTTTCCTTTTCCCCTTTTAGTGGAATAAATGCAGCTTATTACTGGATTTAAAGTTTAGTAATATCCTCAGAAAAAAAACTATAAAAGCAATACTCATACTTCTGTTGGAGCTCATTTTCAGAACCTGCTTGTAGGTGTCAGTTCCTTTCACCCCATAGAGAGTTTCTAGGTCAGTGGGGGGTGTGGGTGGGGGTGGTGGTGGTGGTGGTGTTCAAACTTAGAAGCAATCTGAGACCTCTCTGGCTAAGCAAAAGGGAAGAAACACTCATTTCTTAGTATTTTCATCTTTGTCTCATTCTTTATAAAGAAATATGTATATGTTTTATTGTGGCCAGAGTGAAAGCACACCGTTAGGGCATTTATTTGCCTTGCACACAACTGCCCAGGATGGATCTGGGCACCAAGCACACACACACACACACACACACACACACACACACACACACACACACACACACACACACACACACACACACAAATAGAATATATCACCTCTTTTTAAGAAAGAGTAAGAGCCAGTTATCTAATGTAAATAAGGCCTGTAATTAATAAATTTTAAGAATGTATATCAATTAATTGTTTTTCTCCACAATTTTAATATATAACATTTAGGA
>PVKC010006672.1:0-30737 GCA_004027635.1 Crocidura indochinensis
AAAAAAAAAAAAAAAAAAAAAAAAAGATTTGAGACATAGGAATGAAAGTATAAACAATATGTATTTTACACATTATTAAATTTGTGTTCAACAGGATAGAAGAATAATAAAACAAAATAAGTTGAAGAGTACCACAGTACTATTTGTTGATAAAGCAAGATCTAAAATATCATGCCTCAATAAAGGGATAGGAGTTTTTATTTTAATTACCCTTTCTTGTAACTTTTCAAGACCTCAGTACGTGTGGCAATTGCTACCATTCAAGTAAAAAATGAATTCTTTCAAAATAATATTTTTCCCAGTGTTAGATCCTAAATTTCTCAAAACCCAATCCTAAGAATCACTGAACATTGCTTAATGTTTAACAAATACCTCATATAACATATAAATTATGACATCAATTAGATTCTTGGTTGTTTTCTTTATGATTATGAATGATGTAGACCAGGAAGGAAGAACGAAAGTATATTTAAAATAAGAAAGGCTACAAATAATTAGCTGGAAAAATGATCTGCAAGAAGAAGAATGAGAGAAACCAATTAATGAAAGCAAATTTTTATTAAGTGTGAGGTGCAAGTTGTTTTCAGGTAATAAGAAGGAATAAAATTATACTTTCCATTTATTGACTTTTTATCTTCTGTGTTTAAAAATTAACAATAAACATAACAGGTAAAAGATGATTAATGTAATATTAGATGAGATTAGCCTTTTTGAAGTTACTTAAATATAGAAATACATTACTTAAAAATAGGAGAGCTGTGAGAAATTTTAGTTAATTCTGTTCTATCCATTCATTGCTTTAGACTATTCCTGTGTACCTCCAAGTATAATTCTGATTTAATGATCAATGTTGTGTCACTCATTAAAATTACATCATAGAAAATTATAGTAATAAAGTCAATGCTTTGAAAATGGAATAAATACTTTAACATTTTTATTTTATTATAATTTGCAAAAGAAAATATTAAATATTAAAATGTCACACAGGGAGGCAAAGAGAGAATAGATATTAAGGCATTTGCCTTCCACTATTTAAGTCTGTTTGATTCCCAACACCACATAAAACCCCCAGAGAAGCACCATATTTGTTTACAAAAATGTTCCATGAGCAACTTTTGGTATGGCTCAAACACCCACCCTTCACCAAGTTTTATTAGATTGCACCAAATTTATCTTAAAATTTCACCTACAGTCTCAACACATCAAAAATTCTGTCAAAGAACTCAATCATACTTTGCAAACTGCTAAGGTAAGATGCTACACAGTTTCCATTTTTTTTATTGAAAAGATTTTTCTTTCCACTTTAATATTTGAAAGTTTTAAAAACACCCATAGAGGGAAATAAGAAATGTGCTAGCTTGCATTCGTCTTGACTCAAGCATTGCCATTTCCACCCACCAACTTCACTGAAGTCATTTTCCTTTCCTTTATTCAGGAAGTCTCTGATGCTATATGATATCTATCTACAAAGAGCTGAATTGCACTTAGAAAATTATTTCTCGGCGTAACTGGGAGAGCGCTCGGTGTGACAGGAGGCAGGTATTACTGTAAGGCATTGTGAGTCAAAGAGAAAGCTGCTCATTATGTCAATTACATTTATGGGAAACCAGGGAACCCAGATTCCCATCCCTCTTGTGAGTTCTTTCAGCAAATTAAATTATGGGCATGCAGACTTGTTTAATTAATGGAGTGCTTTGCTACTCAGAACTGTATCTTTGGTGTGTGGAGAAAGCATCATTTTACAGAGTCACTATTTCTAACTTTGCCTTTTCATCAAGGACCATTTTCCATAGTTCCAAGTTTTATGAGAAGAGGCTTAATAGTGTCCTATTAATCTCTAATAGAGACCATCAACATCCTCTAAAACAGTAAATAGCTTTGAAGAAAGTAGTCCATAAAGCATGCTTAGAGTGCACAATATTTTCCAAGTAATTTTGACCAGCCATTAACAGCAAGGTTTTGATGTCTTTCTCACAAATGCTACGTTTGATGTATGATTGTTGCTGATTTGATTAACTGAAGTTAGATAGAAAACTCAGAAACATTTTGGTTGCTAAGTGAACAGAAATTGAATCAAGCAAATGCTTAATGAGTTTGTTTTATGCAAAGCACCTTCTCAGACCTTCTGTTTTCTACAGTGGCAAAGTCTTAACCTTCTCAATCCAGTTAAAAAGGAAAGCTAAATGCAAACAAGAAATATTATAAAATATTATCACCAGTACTTTAATGGAATATGCCATAAAAATATGGATTCCCGAGAAATCGTGTCTATTAGTGGAAGAGAGGAGTGAGTAGAAACATTCATATGCCCCACAGAACACAAAAACTTCAATTAAGATATAGAAGCAAAACTAAAAACATTTATATTAAGCATTTGTATTTGAATAGATGTTGGTGAAAATTAAGCATTCTTTGTTGGCAGTGATTACACAAGAACTTGGAAAGAACATCAGCTGATGTGTACCGAGGTTGTGTCAGAGCCGCAAGTATCTAGAAAGATGTTTAACAAAGAGGAAGAGGATGGTAGAGTGATTCAAGCAAATTGTCAATTCCTTCTGTTCCAGAAGCTCTTTGCCTTTACCAAGGTCCCTGAAGTTACTATCGTCTGCCATTTGGCTTGTGTTCAAAGAACCAGAGGTATTACCGAAGTTAGGGCTCACCACTGACATAGTTTCGAGTTCCTAGACACAAAATCATTAAGATAAGCATCCAGCTGTGCTTCTCACATGCCTATGGAGCTGCACGATCCTAAGATATCTAAGTAATCCCTGATCCTTTCCTCTTCTCAAACAAATAATTCCAGACTACGTGGACTCAGTAAAAAGGAAACCCTCCTTTGAAGAAGAAGCAATAACAAACATTGCTTCTTATCAATGACTTCCCTCTACTAAAAAAATCAATCTCCGAGTTAACTGGGCATGTTAGAAATCATCCAGATGCCTGCTTTTCTAAGGATTATGTCACTTTTGTGGAGCACATGACTTCCTATAGAACCTGAGGTTCAAACTCCAAGGAAGACACATCAAAGAAATCTGACGCTGAGATCCCAGCTGAAGAGTAGAGGATCTAGGTACAAATGAATTTCTCTTAGTGTATGTATAGTTCACTCCACACAAGTGATATTTCATTGGTTCTTCTTGAATTCCTCTATTTTTATAAAAATAACTGGTCACGGGGCTGGAGTGATAGCATAGCAGAAGGGCTATACCTTGCAAGCTGCCACCTGGGATGAATCCAGGTTTGATCCCCGACATCCCATATAGTTCCACCAACCTTGCCAGGACTGATTCCTGAGCAGAGATCCAGGAGTGACCCCAAAGCACTACTAAGCATGGCCCCAAAACCAAGAAAAAATAATCACTAGTTTTATCTCAGTGGAGTTTAGTGGAGGTAAGAGATACCTTCATTTGTAAGAGGTTGGTGGACATGGGAGTTATTTGTATTTTCTAGCAAAAAAATGAAGCAACTGGGACAGTAGGGTGGGTTTGTTGAAGAGAGTGCTCAGTGTGTACCTCTGCTCTGTAACTAGTATCCACATTCTGCCCTTAGAGAAGGATTCTTGCCTCTAGCCAGAACCTTCTTATTTATGGTCATCTGAGAGGATTGATCAAAGGGACATTGCTCCTTTCCTAGATCTAACAATGAGTGACTAAGACCAGCTGATTTACTGATTTTATTTACTCTTGCATCTTTTTCTTTTTCTGTGACTTTTAGACATGCCAAACAGTGCTCAGGGACTGCCTCCTGGCCAATGCTCAGGAGATGTTCTTCACAGAATCCAGAGGACCATGACATATAAAGTTTGTGTTCATGTCTTTGAACTATCTCTATGGCCCAGGATCATCTTCCTTATCACATCATCATCTGGCTTCTTGAGTGAACTGTTGTGTCAGGCGAGTCTCCAGGCACATTAAGAAGTCAGATAAAGTTGTTTACCATCATGCTGGGCTTGTCAGACTAAACAGGATTGTCTATGCTCTGGGATCTACAGAGAAGCAGCCTCGGAACCAGGCACAAATACAGAATGGAATGATCCTACAGGTGAACAGAGATGTAGTTAAAAAGCTGTTGAATCAGGAAAGAAGGGGAAACTTTTTTTTTCACTAGGTAGGATTGCTTGATCCTGAGAGGAATTTGGAAACCCACAGTAAACTGGCATAAATGAGGCCCTTCAATATATAAATTTTTGACTATTTTTGGGGGGCCACTTTTGGCCATGACCATTGCTTACTCTCAGCTCAAAACCACTCAAGAATTATTTCTGGCAAGGGTCAGGGATACCATATGGAATAACAGGTTGAATGTGGTTTAGCTCGATGCAAGCAAGCACCCTACCTACTAGCTTATCTCTCATGTCCTTGGAAGTATGACCCTTAGAAATCAGATACCATGTAAGGGAGGGAGAGCAAAATAATGTTTCCTCACCTACCTTGCATTTTTCTGTAACTGAATAGTTTTTAGTTGTGTACATATTGTATTTGTAAAACAATTTCTTTTCCAGGTCTGTTAAGAAAGAAGGGAAAAAGAGAACATAGACTACAAGTAACTTCATGCTCTGAACAAATTTTCAGAGTTCGGTTTAGAATCTGTTAGTAAATCAACATGGAAACAAGCAAGTCACACTGAGATAACTTCCAATAAAGATCTTTTCACAGAAGAAAGAATTTCATTTTCTTAAGGCCAAAGAGGATTTAAATATTAGGAATTTTGCATAAGGGAAGTGAAGGGATTTTCCTGTCCAAAATTTGCTTGGTAATATAAGATTCCATTCTCAAAATCCTCCCACTTTGATATCTGGGGAACATTTTCCTTATCCATCAGTGGAGGAACGGAAGCTACTTCAGAGTCCTGTCTTGTAAACATGTTTATGGTTTCCTCGGATGGATCCCATTAAAAGTCAACAGCTGTAAACTATAAGATGACAGTTACTTATGTCAGAATAATCAGGAACTTGGGCTTTTGTATGAAGGACAATTTGATATTTGATCCTATCATAAACCAAGTCATAAATGTTTGTCCTAAAATAAAATAAAATTTATTTTCTATAAGGATTCTTACTGCAAGGTTCTTTATAACAGGAAAACTGTATAAGGGTAAAATCCCACTTGGCTCTTAGAGGTAATGGATTCAATAAATTGTGATTTGATACCATAATGAAATTTAGGTGAGTAAAATAGAAACAATGTGCAGGGGTAAAAAAAATGAGTTTCTATGAATATATATGTAGCTTCACACAAAATAGAATAGTGTTTTGTGTAAAATATAACAAAAAATTCTTGAGACGGACAACATGTTGACACTACTACTGATTATATAAGTTATTCCATTTATTTATTTTTCCTTTGTTTTCTAATTACTCTATAATGGGCATAGGAATCTTGAATAACAATATAAATTGTTTCATAAATATTTATGAGCAAAGCTATTTATTCAATAGTGCTATCAATTCTGATGGTAAAATAGAAGTTCAGAAATTTTCTCTCTCTGAGGCCAGACAGTTATTGTAGCAGCTCGGATGCTTGCCTTGCACGTAGTCAACCTGGGTTTGCTTGTTCTAGGCACCCCACATGGTTCCCCAAATCCTTCCAAGGATAAATCTTGAGTACAGAGATGAGAATAGTTTGAATACTGCCAGGTATGGCTCCCCCAAACCTTCTGAAAAGAATAATATTTTTCTGCTACTGGGTTGTTCCACTGGAGAAAAAAATATCAAGGTTTCTATCACTTGCTTGTTGGATATCTAGTTCTTTCTGAATTTTCCATATGTGCATGCTTGTGTGTGTTTGTAAGACAGAGGGGGAAAGACTAGAGAAACAATTGGAGCAGACACTTTCCACGGTATTGCTAGGTCTAATACCGCCATGATGTCTGAGTATGTTTATGGACATGTTCTACCTGACTCTTTGCAAGTACAATGGCACCAGGGACTTTATATCATCCACCTCAGGAGGCAAGGACTTTCAAGATTCAGAGGCAACAGTACTGGTGGTCTAGACCTTGCATTTACCTTCCTATTAGATTTCATCCTCTCTAGGATCTTCATAATTATGATAATCAGCCACATTTCTAGATCGATGTGCTGAAAAATTTCAAGGATTTTTGCTAATTCTCTAATCTACCTGTACCCCTCTGCTTAATTTGATCAGTTTCCCTTATCTATGTTCATTGATTTTGTCTCAAATAGCAGCCTTGTTTGATAAACGGTTGGCCTTCTAAGATGAGAATGGGAGGTTTATGTATTTAGATTTCTTGGAGAAATCTATAGATGATTTCAGATTCTCATCAAGACATACAACCATCTGACTTATTTTTGCTAAACATCTCAGGCTGGTAATAAACACTGGTCTGCTTTTAAGCATTGGCCTCAGATGGATTCCTGAGCACTGTGGCATGACCCTAGGCATCTCAAGGCTGAAGTACACCTGCCATAGTTCTCTGGCAACTGCTTGAGATTGTTCCTATGGATCCCCTCAAAGAATTTTCATTTTTGAAGTAAAAGGTTTTTATGTAGATATTTTGAAGAAGAGAACAGAGAGACAGAGACAGGACAAGAAAGAGGCAGAGCAGAGAGAGACAGAGTAAGAGACAGAAAGAGGCAGAGATTACTGAGAGAGATAGATACAGAGACAGACTCAAAGAGATAGATACTGACAGAGAGATAGTGAGGCAGAGACAGAGAGATTACACATTCCAATGGGGCACATGGAAGACATGTTCTGGCAAGTACCATGTACATAGTCAGTAGTGTTGGGATAAGAGACATGCCCTAAAGAAAGTCGATTGCTCTGTTCATTTAACCCCAACCCATTTAAAACTGCAATGTGTGTTGCTGAATTACATTTTATTTATTTATTTATTTATTTATTTATTTATTTATTTATTTGATTTGGGGAACACTCGGCAGCACTAGGGAGTTACTCTTAGCTCTGCACTCAGAAATCACTACTGGCAGGCTCAGGGGGCCGTATGAGATACCAGCGATTGAACCCAAGTCTGTCCCAGTTGGTCACAGGCAAGGCAAATGCCCTACAACTGTGTTATCACTATGACCTCGAATTACATACATTTTAAAGTACTATCTTGTTAAATTATTAAATTTGTTTTCCATGACTCAAAAATACTTTTTTGAAACTGGTAGCTTTTCACAATTTTCCCCCCAAAATATTACCACTTTGGAATCTCAATGACTTCACATGGACAGCTGGATCAAGCAAATTACTGTACCTTTTTCATTCAATATATGAGCTAGAATCACACAGACTGGCATCTGCCATTTGGTTAATTGCACTAATATCTGGGAGAATATGAAATAATTTTACATCTTTGCAACTAGTGTAGCTGAAACAAAAATCTGGATTTGTCCTTTCCCATAATCCTTTTCTAGTGGTCTATTTATAGTCTAGCATTTTTGACAGGAAAACACTACTGATAGTTCTTTTTATAAGAATAATGATCACACTATTTCAATGTATGTTTACTTTCCTTTTTTTTCAAATACCAGCTATCATCACTATTTGGCAGACATCTAAATTCTTACTTTGAACATGTTATTTTTCAAAGTTCAATAAATTGCTCTGAAATAATAAAGAATGGATTGTAATTTTTCCAAAAATGTAATTAAAAGTCACTGCAAAATAATGTTAAGAAGAATGTGATTAAATGAGTTCCTCTTATGTTTAGTTCAATCATAGATATGAAGTCTACAAATATCTAAAATTAATTTCATTTTAAAGTGATTATCCAATGCCTTCAAATGCAGTTATTAAGTCATTTAAGAAGCAATCATAACTTTTTATTGAAGGCTTTTTAAACATTGGAAGGTAAATAGTAAAGAACGTCTTAAGTAAATACTAGTTTTACACAATCTGAGTTTCCATGTGAGACAGTAATAATGATGATACTAAATAAAACTAAAATGATGGTAACTGAATGCAAAATAGACAATTTTATTCAAGTATATCATAGCTCTTTAATGTCCAGAGCTACAAACATCTTAAAATCAACATAAAGGGGATAGACAGACTTCATTTCAAACTGACTTGTAGACCAGTTTCTAGAAGGTTTTGTTTTTCCCAATTTTTCCAAATACATTTTGAAAATGACTGGCTTGAATGCCGCCTTACAATAATTAAGATAGAAAGAAAGGAAACCAAAGATCCATGAATTATATTGAACAATAGAGAAGTCAAGTACTTCCTCTGTTTTCTTCGGGACTTAAAATCTGGGCTCCACGATCTATTATAAGATCTTAGAGGGAAGCAAAATACAAATCAACAAACAAGATTCCTGATGGAAAAGTATTCTGGGCAAGGAAACCTGGAGCATAAATAGCGTGCTCTAAATTAGAGCTCATTCCTCATTAGGATGCATCTTACTGCTCTCAAATTCTCAGTGAATATACTAAGAGAGAAGTAGTGCTATTACTTTTGATCAGCAACCATTGGTCTCTTAAAATTAGTGTAAAATTCTCTTGCACTGAAACCATGAGAAAATTGCTAAGAGAGTTATCTCCAAAAAAGGTTCTTTCTTAGAACCTATAAAAATTGCTTAACAGGGAAAGAAAGTACAAACGCTAGAAGAACAATGAACAATCAAGCAAATCGAAAGCTATGTCATGTATGGACGCCATTTACGCTTTGGCCAGCTCAATACCTCAGCAGGGAAGTTTCCTTATTTGCTTTTCTCCTTTTGGCTCTTGAACACAGGGCAGAGAGCTTTTCTAAATAGCATGAATACGAAGAACCAAGCCACCTAAAGATTTTCTTTGGGGGTAGTACATATAATGTCTACAGATACACTATACTGATATTTTTTCATATATTCAACACACTCCCATATACAATAGCCAAACCAATATTATAATCAGTATGTAGTATGCATTAATCTATACTTGTACACATAACATGTGTAAATATGTTAAGCTTAGTTTCCTTTTACTGAACCAATAACACCAAGACAAAAGTAGACTTTTGCTCCAATGAGAAGCTTCGGAGGAATATTCTCTTGCAAACATGATTGCTGTGGGCTGTCTCCAGCCCAAGGGCAAGGTCTTGTCATTATGAGTCTCAGCCAGGCTGAAATTGCATTTCTGTTGGTCAGCTGACGACTGCTACAGATAAAGATATTCTTTAGTTTTTCTTCACGCATTGAGCCATCGTCACCTTTAACCCAGGAAACATTTCCTCCTTGCCTTCCTGTTCCTGCATGTGAGGGCCCTGGGCTCTATGATTTGATGTGTAGGGTCATAGGCATGCCATGATTGCTTTCTTGAAAATACTAAGGTATGGAGAAAGTTGTGATATTTCTCTGCTCTTCTTACTTTGCTTCACAATGTCAAACATGAGTCTGAAGGGCAACTTTGTACTTGTACATAAATCCATGATAAATGTAATACCGGAAACCAGTTTACATGTATGCCATGACATTTAACCCTATTTTTGCTTCTTAGCCCATATCTATTCCTCTTCTGCTAGCTGCAATCTTGTCAGAATTCACTGTTCTTTCTGTTCCTGTGGCATATGTACTTTGATTCTGTAACTTCTGCATCTAAGTAAAATCCTTCTCAATCTGACTTATTTTACTTACCTGAGTCTTCTCTGAATCCTCCCTGTAAAATACCAAATATGGCAGATTTGGTCATTTATTACCTTCACTGAGTTACATTCCATGGTATAGATTCACCAAGCTTAATCAGCACATAGTGGCGTCTTGTTTATTTAATGCATCCGACCTCTCCATGGTAATGTGTTTGCATTTAAAGTAAATATTGATAAATATGCATTTACCATGGCTTTACAAATTATTTTCTTGCTATTTATTTTTTCTACTTTTTCTCAGTTCCTGGGTTTGATGGTTTTATTTGGTGATAGGCTTATATTTATTTTTATAATTTTGTTGCTGACCACTTAGGCTATGTTCTCTAGGAGTATGCATTTGTTATGATTCCTGTCATATTCAGTTATAACTTATGTGTAGAACTTTGTTTGGACTTGACAACTACTTAAGTCTGCCCACATTAAGAACTTTATGGCCTTATCTTTTTATCTTCATGCTTATTTTCTATGGTATTGATTTACTACATTTACTGAGCATTTACCTTTTCCAGTGAAAATTCATCCCACATATGTTTTCTGGTTACTAGTATCATTTCTCTTTGGCTCAGAAAAAAAGTCTTTTGCCTTATTTTTTGCAAGAAAAATTTAAAGATGATGATTTCAGTGTTTGTTTCTCTGAGAAGTTCTTTATGCCTCTTTCAATAGTAAACAATAACAGGGGAGGTTCTAGAACTACTGGCGGAATAGATTTTCCTTCAACCTTTATTTTTTTAATTTTTTAAGTTTGTTTATTTATTTATAGGGGATTTTGGGTAACATCTGGTGATGCTCAGGGGTTACTCCTGAATTTGAGCTCAGAAACCACCTCTGGCAAGCTCTGGGAATCATATGGGATACTAGGAATCAAATCATCATTGGTCCTGTACTGGCCATGTGCAAGGTAAATGCCCTACCAACTGTGCTATCTTTCTGGCTCCTCCTTCAACCTTTCAATCATGTCTTTTGATTCTCCTCTGGCATATGTAAGTTCTGGTGAAAATTTGCTGATTGCCTTAAGGATTTTATCTAGAATTGCAAACCTTTTTGCTGCTTTAAGACACTAATATCTCTCTCATTTGTCATCTTACCTATGATGTGTCTGAGGGTTTATCTCTTTACTTTCCTCTGACTTGACACATTTTTAGGTTGTCAACTCCTAGAATTTATTGTCCCAGTAAGCCAGGGAGGCTCCACTTCCATCTTCCTAGTGCATTGGAACTGGGTGTGTTTCCCCAAGCTGATGACTGGAAAATAATGGGTCGCCGGCTGATGATACTTTATTCCATTCCAGCAATATTTATATAGGAGATGCAGAACTGAGATATGCACACAAGGCAAAGCCTAGGACACTAGAGATGAGCAGCAGGGACTAAAGACAACAAGAAGTTAAGCATAAACATCAACATTAGGGATTAGGAATATCTAGAGAGTATCAAAAATGGGTGATATTGGTGGTTGATATTTAATCCCTCTTAACCAAAGCTCTCTGTGAGAGAGAAGGAATGGCCTGGAGTCAAACTTCAGAGTAACCGATCATCACGGGCGTGGTGCTACTATGTACTGTCATTCCTATTTTCTGGAATAATGTCTCCCCTAAAAATGAATTCTCAGAATATTCGCTCCACAAGCCTTTGTCTTCCAGGTATTTTGAATAAAAGCATCATATGGAGGATCTAATACTCGATGTCTCATTCCATGTCTCATGGCCTAATTTTCAGTTTTGAATGTTTTTGCAATTCTTTCAGCTCTTATTTTCTTCCTCCTTTATTTCTTCTCCTTGTGGACATATACAATGTAAATATTATTAAATAGTATTCTTTTGATGTCATCTCAGAAGGCCTAAGAGAGATATTCTATTTTAAAATTTCTTTTATTTTTTCGTTCTATTATCTGTCTCAATAAACTCTATTGCTTTTCCTTCCAGCATATTTCTTTGTCTCTCTTTTTACTCATTTTTGTTCTCTATAAATGCATATATACATAGAGAAATATATAAAGATTTATAAAAGTATCCATGTATGTGCAAATATATTATATTAATTTAAAATTTCCTAGTTTGTAAATTTCTCTCCCAAAACCAGCGAGCATCTTTATCACTATGAATTTAAGCTCATTAGATAAATTCTTTAGCTCTGTTGATTCTTTTTCTCTGAAGACACTTTTTCAAGTATTTTACTACTGATTTAGGTGTTTATTTTCCTAATGTTTTACATCCTTCTGTTTCATCTCTTTTTCTGAAAAAAATATATTTTTAAAAATTAAATTAAACAAGATTACCTTATGAAATAAGACACAAGTGCTTCTCAATGAAAAAAATAGTAATGTTAACTGAGCTAAACCCTTTTTTTATTCTCTTAGCTAGCCATGTGCTCTGCTTATCTCGTGAATAACTCCAGAACTCCCTCCCCGGAACCTGGGACTCAACTCTCATTAGACTTGAGCAATATAGACACTCCCTCATTTCTCTTCATGAGAAACTAATGGGAACAGTGTATATTCTGTGTTTCCTCTTGGTCTTGCTCTTGTACGCCCTCTGATCTTCCATTAAAGCTTTCTCCATTACCACAGGTTTTTGCTCCAAGTACTTATGCTATTTAGTTTCCTTTCTGAATGGACACATTCTCAAACATTCCCTTTATTTGTAGAGTTCTGCCTCTAGCTGTCTGAAAGCCCATCCTCTCATCACCCAACATTTTGCCTTGGGACACAGCAGCATATTAACTCCAGAAAAGTATCCATTTCATCCCTCACACTCTTCCCAAAGGCTTGAGATGCTGAGCTCCCTCTGACACTGGATGTACATTATTTGTACCATTCTCCATACAGGAAAACATTCATTTGGTTCACAACAGAGTTGGCTGTGTTATTGCTCCATCCTAGTCCAGTGCTGCAGGGAAATTCCTATCTGACCCTATTGGATTAGTGAAACAAGCAAACTGAACTTTATTTCTGGTTCCCATATTTAGAAACTATTTCCAAAGCCTAGAAACCTTGAGATTGCTGCTTCACTGAAGAGCACCACTGATATATCAAATCTAGTGCCCTTAAACAAATTATAGAAGGTGAAACAGATCATCTGTGGGCAGAACATTTCATCTCTGTAGTCGGAACACAGCCAGGCTGATGACTCCTTATCAACCCTGACAATGGTAACTCTATTTGACATTGTCTCTTGGCAAATCACCCAAAACTTGGGTCTCTATTAAAAAAAGCTTTGTTCACTATGTCCACATAAATCAATCGCATTTTTGAGTATATGCAATGAATGTTAAGAATGAGAGAAAAATGGGTGGGAAATTAAATGCAATGTAAGTGGTTATGAAAGCACGGAAAAGGAAATAAAGTTGCATCCAATATCAAGAGACAAATAAATAGAGGAGGACTGATGGACAAAATACTTAATGAAAATGTGATAAATGAAGTTGAAACATACAAAGATTACTTTGATAGTCGAAAGTCTTTGTTTCATGTTTTTTTTCTAGTATTTCACAAATCTGCTTGTGCAGTCTTACTTTTATGTTAACCCAAGGCAGATACTCTAAATTTCTCCAAATCAGGTAATGTGGCAAACATTTTTGGAAAAATATAGTAATTGTGACCAATGGCCCTAGAATTTTCTCCCCAGAAAATTTTCTATCACTCTTTTAGATAGATGCCATGGTTTTTTTTCCTAAATAATATTATCAAGTGAGATACTTAGATCACCTCCACAAAATTTCTGCTTGGGGGTTCAATAGTACAAGGTGTAAGGTATGCCAAGAATGATCCTTGAGTGCAGAACAAGATCTCCACTGGGGTGTGGCCCCTAAAATAAAATAAAGCATACATTATGCATGGTTACAAGATGCATGTTTGCTGAAACATGAATGTTCCCTCTTAAAAAAGGTGACTCTGATATTAGGATTCACAACACATACCAAGTTCTAATCACCAAGTTTGCTGCCCAATGACAATGTGTTTGTCATGTTCTTTGCACTTATTTGTGTCATGTAATCATTTATAGTTTAGAAGCTTTAGCAGTGCATGTTCAGTTCCTCAAATCCTTGACTTATAGTATCCAGCAACAGACTTTAGGGAATAGCTTAGATAATATAAGGGTACAGAGCTCAACGAGTTCTCAGTCTGAAATCAGGAGCCCTGTCTTCTAGGTGAAGACATTCTGGCGAAGAATGGATAAGATACCCACAATGTCCTGAATTGCAGATGACTCCGCATAGAAGTTGAATACTCCATAGATAGTTATTGGGAATCTCCAGAAAGAGCTCGTTAAGTGCAGTGTCTTCCAAATAGCACTGAACATAGAAATACATATTTTTTTTAAAAAAATTCTTCATTGGAAAATATAAAAGAAACTTGGGGCATTAGGCAACAGAACATGGCAAGAATGACTCAATGTCACTCCTTTGCCCATTTTTAATGTGTAACTTGTTACTGCTGTGCATTCTGTCCTGGTTCTTGCTGGAGCTGGGCGGTGGTGGCAGAAAAGGTATGTAGTGATGCAGAGATGCTTCCGGTCAATGACTTAGACCTGAAAAGAGAGCAGTAAGTACAGTACAGTAAGTAAGTACAGTAAGTACATGGGTGTAAGGTGCTATAAAGTTTTCTAATAAGAAGACCACAGGTTAAATATATTTGGTAGTCTAGAGTTGGGTGCTTCTGAAACAACTGTTTTAGGAAGAGAGAGAGAGAGATAGCAAAACTTTCTCACAGACGCAGGTAGGGGAGAGGCCAGGGGAGGTGAGAGGGAAACAGGACATTTGTGGTGGAAAATGTTTTATAAGGTAACACAAATTAATACAACTCTGTCAGAGATGCAGTGGTGAAGGGTATTGTACATTGTATGATTGAAACTCAATCAGGAGCAACTTTATAACTGTGTAGCTCAAGGTGATGCAATTAAAGTATTTATTAAAACATGTTTTTCTGCACCACCTTTTGTATAAGTAAGACACCAATTTCTTTAAGTCCTTATGCATTTAATATGCATGTGCTTGAGAATTGTTCACTATATTTCCCTCCACCCTCAGTATCTTTGGGAGCATTTTCTGAGATCTGACACTACGACTATCTTCTGCCGAGGTGGATTCTGGGAAGAACTTTATTAAGCTCAATTTTATATTTCCAGTATTATTCCAGAATAATGAGGGTTACTTTGAAGGGGCATTTCGTGCAGAGGACTCTGCAGCTACCACATTGTCTCATTTCATTTGGCAGCTAGTTCTTAGTTCTTTGAAACATGAATAAATGAAAAAGATTAGCTTTAAAAGAAGTACGGAGTTTTACACTTGTCAGAGCTCTATTTCTTTGCTTCAGTTTGGGCCAATAATTTTGAGGCTCACATGTAAGCTCTTACTTAAATGGATGAGCTTACTCAGGTTTTAGGAGGAAACTGTCTTATACTTTCTAATATTCTTAATTTAGTCCTACTACATAGTAGATCTACTGTAACTATGGGATGAATGAATAGGCTTTCTATTGTTTCCCTTAGAATGATTTTTAATTTAAGTCCTTTGGAGAAAACTGTGAATGATAGTCAACTTTGATAAGAATAACTTTCATTCTCTTTTTGAATGTGGTATACTTATTACAGTATTTCTTTTCATCAGTTCATTTTAAAGCCTATACGAAAGGAAATGTGTGAAATGTTCTCTAGGCAGATTACAGATATGCATGAGTAATATATTGATTATTGCCATTGAATCCCCAGTAAAGCCTTGAAAAGTCATTTTCTATCATTAAAGACTCAAACAGAAGTGAGAACTGAAAGGTAAAAATGGGGTCCATTAAGTGAGAAAAGTAATGATTTGGAAGGCATAGAACGATTCCATTTCAGTGTAGAGAATTTCTATGCCCTTTTTATTTCTTCCTTTTCTTTTCCTTACTTTTTTCTTTTTTCCTTCCTTCCCAGTTCTCTTTCTTTCTTTCTTTCTTCCTTCCTTCTTCTCTTTCTTTCTTTCTTTTTCTTTTTTCTTTCTTTTCTTTCATTCATTCTTTCTTTCTCTTTTCTTCTCTCACACCTAACTGTGCCCACTAGTTACTCTGTATTCAGATCTCTGCTGATGGGACTTGCAAGACCATATCAGATGCCAGAGATTAAACCTGAATGGATCATATGCAAGGCAAGAACCTTACTCACTATTCTATTACTCTGGGTCCTTATGCCTTTTTGCAAAATCTATGCCATGTTCGTTTTCTTATGTAATGAAGATTGATTTTTTTTCCATCTAAAATACATTATTTAAACAAGCAAATTATTTTCTGAAAATAAAGAGCTATCTATTTACACTTAAGTCATGGTAAATAGCAAACTCTTTGTTCTGTTTTACAGATATGTACATAAAACAAGGCATGTTATATAAAATTTTGAGAGCAATTAAATGAGAACAAAAGCATTGTTGTTTTGCAAAATGCATAGATTAATGGCCATAATATTGCGGGAGCTTAGACACATATCCTTTCACACTCAGGTTTTCTTAGGTACTTTTAGGAAATGGATATAAAACCAATCTTCTACAAATATTCCCTGAGGTTAGATTTAAGTAGGATTTATTCTTTGTAAAGTATACATTTTGAAAGGTTCAAAAGTTTCTTAATTTCCTTTACAGATTTACATGAGTAATTTGGCAGAAATTATAAATTCTACTTCTAATGATATTTATATCACCCTTTTCCTAAATAGTATTTATTATATTTTCTTCTCAGGAGGGGAGTTTCTTTCTATTACACTTACTCAAACAGGAGCTAGGAAAAATGAATAACACACTTTCAGTTGAATTTCCTACAGAGCAGCTCATTGCTCACAGTTATTTTATGGCCCCACTGAACAGGACTCAGGTAGAGTGGAATAGTGTCTCATGGCTTCTCTCTTACAGTTTTAGTTGACTTAACTTTACACTATGTGTCTAGTAAAAAATATTTGTAAGCATATTTTTAGTCCAATAAAAATATTTTCATAATAATATACTTTGGGGACTTGGGAGCATAACCAGTAGTACTTAGGGGTTTCTTCTGGCTCTTTGCACAGGAATCACTCCTGGTAGGCGCAGTTGACAATATGGGATGCAGGGTTCAAAACCAGGTTGACTGTGTGCAATGCAAATGCTTTTCTCGCTATGTTATCAACCCAGCTCCCAATATTAATATTGGTCAAGGTTCTATAGTGTTTAGAATATTTCCCCCAAGGCTCTAATTTGAGTGTCCACTAACACTTGATCTCTCCTTTGAGAGAATCAGGAAGTGGACATTGGGATTTAATCTTACATAAAACTGTATTGGGAAATTGGCTAACTCATCCGAAACCAAAGCCAATTTGCCCTTTTGCTCTGCAATTTTATCTATAGGGGAATGTATCTTGTTGAAACATGAAAATAAAGAGCAAAACTATCTTGTCATTGAACATATTAATAGCTGTGATTGTAAATTCCATTGGAAGTAGAAGGGCCTAATTAGTAAATGATGGTGTGCCCTCATCATGCACCATGAACCAGTGCTTTAAAAATCAAGGATAAGTTTGAAGAAAAATGTTTTATCTTAATATTAGGTAGATTATTCACATTGCCTATGACAAGGTTAGGGTTTGATTCCTTGTACCAAATATGGCTCCCAGAGCACAGAGCCAGGAGTGAGTTTTGAGCACAGCTCGTATATCCCAAACTCATCATCCATGCATAATACCAAGGGAAGATATAGGAATTTTGTCTAATAGAACAATAAGTAGAAAAGAGAATTCAATGAAAACATTATATGAGTTAGTAGCTTCAAATATTATTCTGAGAAACCAATCTTGGTAATATAAGTTCAGGTGTGCTTTAGTAGGCCAGCTCATCACATAGGTGAAAGGAGCATGTTGAGCGAACTTCATGAGGCATCCTATCAACCACCCAGTCATCCTAAGCCTAAAGCCAGACCTATCTTTGGTCAAAAGTGGAAACTTTGGGGCCAGCATGACAGCACAACAGGAGAGCATTTGCCTTGCATGCTGTCAACTTGGGACTGAACCTGATTCTATCCCTGGCATTCCACATGGTTCCCTGAGCCTGCCAGGAGTGATTTCTGAGTGCAGAGCCAGGAATAACCCCTGAAGGCTGTCTGGTGTGACCCAAAAACAAACAAACATAAAAGTGGAGACTTTTCAAATAGTGTCCAAGATTCAGAATCTAATGTATATGTGTTTACTATTTTTATTTTACTTAAGTTTGTAAATACAGTACATGAAAACAAAATATGAATGATGGAAAATCTTGGTGACATGCTATTTCACTCCAGTGGTCTAATCAACTAATAAAGTGCTATTGAATCAAGATGATTTTATATTTTCTGAAGGACATTTGGAAGAGATTCCATGAGATAATGTTTTACCTTGCATTTATATTTCTACATTGTTTGAACTTTTTTTTTTTTACTAACTATATAATCAATATTTAGGGCTCATGCTGAGATTTGTCTAAATTGAAGAGTTGAAACCAGTTTTATTGTTAACAGCCCCTTTCTCTATTGAATGGGATTCACTCCATTTTCTTTAACTTTTGTTTTATTTGTTTGTTTCTGGCTCAACCCAGTAGTGTTCAGGTTCTACTCTTGGATCTGTACTCAAGGATCAATTGTGATAATTTTCAAGAGAGCATATGTGGTGTCAGTGGTTCATTAAAAGCCATCCATGCTAAAGATAAATTCCTTGTTCCTTGTATACCACCCCTTTATAAAGAGATCTGCAGTTGGTTAGTTATTCATGTTGGTAAGATTTAAATGAGTTTGGGCACTTGAGATGCCGGATTGTCACTCATTTATTTCATCTGCTTGTCCATGACACCATCATTTGGGTACTCCAGGAAACATGTGAACATGAGGACACATTTCTGAATAAAGATTAGTACCTTGAACTTCTTTATTCAACTTGTAACCAATCTCAAAATGTCTGCCTGGGAAGGGAAATCCATAGAAAGTATTCAACAGTCTCAGAATTGCTTTTTTGATATCACTAGATAGGCACTTAGGGTCAACAGTCGTCTTCTCATTTGCTCTTTTGATAATTCTCATTTTAGAGGTCTTTTGCTCTATTGTCAATTTTTCAGATTTTATGATGTCACCTCTACCTTTAATAATGGGATAATAGCAATGAGGAGGGCTGGAGCAATACTCTAGTGGGTAGGGTATTTGCCTTGCAAGAATCCAACCCCATTAGATCCCTGGCATTCCCTGAACTCTCCAGGAGCAATTCCTTAGTCTAGAACCAGAACTCACCCATCAACACTGGTGGGTGTGGCCACAAAATTAAATATTAAAATAAAACAATGGGCTTTGTTTGTGTTTAAACAGTCAGGTATGATCTTTTTACAAGTTTTTGTTTTCTTTCTTCATTAAGGAATCTAGTTCCCTTAATATTTTAGTACTTAAATGAGTATGAAAGTCTTTAGGAATACAGGAAGGGAATTCTGAAAATTATAAACTATAAAAAATGTATTTTATAAATAAAAAAGAAGAAAATTTCTGACTTCCATTGTCAACTTCCTAAAAATGTTTTCACGAGAAAAGCAAAATCTCCCTGTGAATATATACTTTCAGAAAATTACCAATATCCATTTCAATGAGAAAAATCTCTGAATGATTATTTTCTTTTGCTGGAGGATACCCCTTCCCTTCCAAAAAATAAAACACATCCAAATAAATCACAGGTTGAATGAAATGAATCACCTAAGGTATTTTGTGATATCTGTGACTTTACCTCGCTACTTTATCACACTCAGAATATCAACTCTGGTTTTCTCACCTAGGCTCTGGAGAATCTGCCATGCCTTCAGTGGGGTCTGTTTTGGGCCCTTTCAAATTCCTGCTCTTTCTGAGTCACCCCCAAACCTCCTCATCAACCTATTTCATGGCATGATAGACTTTAAAACCACAGCATCCTGAGTTAGACCTCCAACCCACCTCTTCTTCTTTTCTCAAGACCTATAGTTTTGGTTTTGTTTGTTTGTTTGTTTGGGCCACACCTGGTTATGCTCAGGGGTTACTCCTGGCTATGAACTCATTCCTAGCTTGGGGGACCATATGGAGGCCAGGGTATCGTACCACGGTCTGTTCTAAGCTAGCGCTAGCAAGGCAGACATGTTACGGCTTGTGCCACCACTCTGGCCCCAAAACGCATAATTTTTATAAATGACAAAACACACATAAATGCAAGATTCCTGGCAGGGAGTAATTTTTAGTGTATTATTAAGATCATAGTGATATGATGGTATGACTAGTTGATAGCATATTTAGTTCCAAATTGGAAGAACACTGTTATTAAAAACAATGCCAACATATCTAGAAATGCCAAGTTTGTAGGGACCAGTGAAACTTTTTATGTAGAATAAGGCAGAGGTTCATTGCATTTGGACACTCATTTTAGAGGGTTCCAACAAAAGGGCTGTGGAGGGGAAACAAGATTCATTGAAACACACAGTGAATTCTTTGTATCATCTGAAAAGTGACACAAAAAATAACAAGTACACAATCAGCGACTCACGCCTGGAAGGACTAATTTGATTTTCTGATATTAAGTTATTTAATCATCCTGGAAATCCTCTACAGCGCTTCTATTATTGTCTCTATTATGTTATCGTTGAAAAACTAGAGACACAGAGGTGTTTATTTATTTATGGATAAGTATTAGAACAATGCCCTTATTCTCATGAAATTTATTATCAATTGTTTTGAGGGTAAGGGCCTAGAAAAGAGCCAAGTGGTGTAAAATCTGCTTATATATTTGGCCATATGGGGATAGCCTTGGGCTCATGGTACAGGAGTGGGGGTAAATAGAGAAAGTCCTGAAAGAAAAAAATATGAGCCCCTAGATCTAGAACCCTGCATTTTCCAAGCCAAAGAGCTCTATTTTCAGATTATAAATTGTTCAAGTATTTTATCACAGCATAAAACAGCCCAAATTTGTAAATATACGACTAGTTCATTAAGATGCCATGTGGATTATGAGGTTCTTTAGGACGGCATATGCAATGTAAATATTGCACCCCATTATAAGTGTTAAAAGCTAGAGAATGACTAAATCAAAGAGATCCACAAACTATAGATCTAGGTATGAGTGCTAAGTAATAGTCTTTCATAAATTGTTAACTAATTTGGGGAGTATTGATAGAATAGGTAGTATGGGAGCAGCAGAAAACTATACCGAATTCTTATTTTTATTTATTTTGGGGGCATGAATGGCAGTGTCCATGGCTTCCTTCTGCCTCTGTGCTCAGAAATTATTTCTGGTCCCACTGAGGAAATAGAGCCAAGGTTGACCATTAAAAAAGCAAGTGCATTCCCTGCTGTATCCTTGGCTATCTCTCAGTGTTTAGTCAATTAAGAGTGTGGATATGGTTAAGGGAGCATGAGTGTCCCTTAACCACGTTTCCATAACGTTCAAGAGGAACTTTATGACATAGCAAGGTTCCCCTTCCCTATCATCAAATACTCTGTATGAAATGATTTTCTAGAAATAAAGGTATGTTAAAAATGATCCTTCAATCTTCATATAAAAAAGTAATCTACTAATTGTAAAGAACCTGGAATAGCAATCTCTTCAACATGAAGAAGTTGAGCAATGTGGTGAAGACAGATATTTGCATTAACCATAAATATTCAGGATAGAATAGTAGGACTTGACCCCATAACATCAAGTGAAGAAAACATTATACTTCAGTTGAGTATGTTTGAATTTAGCAATGATAATGAAAATGTTCTCTTTCTTTTCAGCAATGATTTTTATCTTTGCTTCCTATCAAAATCTCCTAGAAGTCTTTAATTTGTATGTTTCTCTCCCAAAGATATTCAGGACTTAACCAAGCCTCTATGCCCAGAATCAATCCTGACAGTATTTTGTGGACCATAAATGATGTTGGAGATCGAACCCAGGACAGCCACAAGCAACAATTGCCTTAATTCCTGAACTATTTCTCCAACACAATACAGTGCTTTAAAAAAGACATTTCAATGGAGCTGTGCTTTCTCCCTGGACATAATTTTTGAGAATTTTTAGAAAATTGTATAAAGCATTTTATTTCTCTGAATCTTAAAAGGAAACAAACAAAATTAAAAACAATTTCTTTGTCCTACATGAATGTCAGTCCAGAGAAGTTCCTGAAAATTGCACTTAGAATCCCCAATCTGATACCATCATTCCTTCCACTCTCTATAAATAGCAGCTCACTCACTCTGGGGTTAATTTGTGCTTGCTTCTCTTTTTCCTCAACAAGAAATTGTGGTTTTTAGACTAACTTCAGTGGAAGCATCCCCTAAGAAGCTACAGGTACTGCTTTACTCTCCTGCATCATTTATTTTTATTTTGTTTGTTTTTAGTTTTAAACCACACCAGGCAACACTCAGAGTTTACTTCTGGCTCTAAGCTCATGGATAACTTTGGATGGGACTTGGGGGATAAAATGGTGCCAGAAATTAGAACCATGTTGGGTTGAGGGATGTAGAGTAAATGTCCTATTTACTGTAGTTTGTCTCAGGACTTCTGAAGCACCTGGTCCTCATTCCTGCGAAACACTCTCTGGTCAATGCCATTGAATCCATATCTGAGCACTTCACAAAAATTCAGGCATGTATATTTCCCCTGTACTAGTCTAACATCTTAGGCAAACTGCCATCTTCCCAAATGCCACACAGGACACTGTGTGGATGGATGTTAGGAAGAGCAAGAAACAGATTCTTTTCATCACTGTCCAGTAAATGTGTGATTCCACAAGGAAAATGTGTGTAATCCTTAGACATCACCACAGCAACTATAACAAAGGGAAGGAAAAGGAAGAAAACAAACAAGAACAAACTGGTATAAAAACATATGCTGCGCTGATGTTGGTTTGGGGTACTGTTTTACAACTGCTTTAATTCATGTGTAAGGCAACTGAAAACTCAAGAGTAAGAACTGTTGCTAAAAATATTCATGGGGTGGAGGAAGTATTCATCATTTAGATCTTTTTAGTTGTTTTTTTGTTTGTTTGTTTTTTTTTGGGGGGGGGCACACCCGGTGGTGCTCAGGGGCTACTCCTCGCTATCTGTTCAGAAATAGCTCCTTGCAGGCACGGGGGACCATATGGGACACCGGGATTCGAACCAACCACTTTTGGTCCTGGATCGGCTGCTTGCAAGGCAAACACCGCTGTGCTATCCCTCCGGGCCCTTCATTTAGTTCTTAATGAATAATAAAATATATAGCACAGAGAAGCTTGATCTAAAAGATAAATCCAATGATTGTCTCCACCCATTCCAGATCTAAATAATTTGTATTAATATGAGCCATATTCAATTATCATTTTAGACTTGGAAAGAAAGTTAGTTTTTT
The DNA here is from genome assembly GCA_004027635.1 of Crocidura indochinensis. Lineage (NCBI taxonomy): Eukaryota > Metazoa > Chordata > Mammalia > Eulipotyphla > Soricidae > Crocidura > Crocidura indochinensis. The sequence continues at coordinate 22,921 of PVKC010006672.1, forward strand.
TATTAATATGAGTCATATTAAATTAGCATGTTTGAGGTGGCAAGAAAGTTAGATTCTTATTAAATATAAGTTATGCTCAATAACCAGTTTTGGAGTTAGGCAAGAAAGTATGGTTTCTTTATAATACAAACCATCTTCAATTACCATTTTTGGAGGGAGTAAGAAAGAAAAGACAAGAAAGACACAGACACTTAATTGCTTTGCAAATAGTTGGCCCAGGTTCAATTCCCAGCAAAGTTCCACTAGGAATCTTTAATGACTTCAGAGCCAGAAGTAAGCCCTTTGCATAGTAGGTGGGACATTTATAAAATAAATAAATACATCCCATTCTATGGGAGAAATACTGGCAATATTTAGTAATACAAAGTATTACTAGAAGTTATGGATTCTATTATTTTTACTGAATTTTCTACACACAAGAAGCAAGCATGCACACCAAAGCAACTATGCAACCATTTTTCAGAGTCCAGATGAGTTGGTTCACAACCCACCAGACCTCTTAATTCACAAAATGAGGTGCGCCACACCTCTGAACTTTGAGGCCAGAGTCTACTTGAACAGAAAAAATAATCCCACGTAATTTCGCTTTCTCTTTTTTCTCTCGCCTCCCTCCTTTATTTTTATGATGTGCAAATTGTTTTAATAGGAATGTGCATTTATTTAAAAAGTATTTCATAAGTTCACAGGGAACAAAGCTTTCATCACTGAATAAATGTGATGACAAGATTCTCATCAGGAGTGGCACAGGACAGACAGTGCAATCCTACATTCTCTGCCAATTTTCCAACCAAGATGACCATTTGTTTTTAATAATTTCTAAAATTAAGAGAGAAAAGGACTTTCTACCTCATATCAAGTTGCAGATCCTGCCATGCTATCAGACTATAAGGTTCCTCTTTCCTGTGGTGGAAGATGCTTCATCAAGGTATTCATAGATTTCCTGAGAATGACTAATTGTACTCTAAAATGATATTTTTAGTTGTCTTCTCTAGAGCCACAGCTCTAGAAAATGTTAGACTTACGGTGAGAATAAAGGGCAAGTAAGAAGTTGGTGAACTTCTATCTGTAGCAAACAGATTCATAACAAAAACATGCATACCTCTAGAACCTTCTTCGAAAAAACTCATCATAGCTCAATGTCAATTGATAGCTTTACAAGTTAACGAAGAGAGTTCACTTCACATTTTGTGTATATATCTCTATATAAGTATATACACACATTTCAGGTAGAAAAAATATCTCAGAAGCAATCTTATTAAATCTGCAAGAACGTTATATGTTTAATAAGATCCTAAGAAAGCAAAATTGTGTACTGGAGCTACTGACATTTCTATGAGTCCCAGTTCAGAATTCCTGTTTAATTAGTAAGAGAATTAATTATATCCTGAGAAATAATTATCATCACTATGTCTTTGTTAGCTAACAAATTACATGAACATAAAATAAAATTTGATTTTATCAGATGTACATATTTCTTTATCTTTGGTGGCCCACAGAGTATTACTAGGCAGAAATAATGTAAATTCCAGTAATGTGCTTATGAAAGCTATTGATTCTGTCAGTCTTTATTTAGTTTTCTGTGCCATACAGTCTAGACAGAATAATAGTGCATTCTGTGTAGAGGAATGCATTTCAGAAATCATTGAATGGGCTGTTTTGGCAAGTCCTGGAACTTGAGATATATGTAAATATATAATTATATACATATATATGTACATAACTGTTGGTTTTACATTCCATCATAGACTAAAGTAATTAGCACCACTTTTCTCCTTCCAATCCAACTTGAACTTTGTCTTCCATATTATCAGATAACTTGAATTTGATTATTAGCTGCATCTTTGCCTTATTTTCTCATGTCTATTCTGCTCACTCTAATTTATCATGCAAATATCAACCATTTCTCCTCCAACAACAATTTCTTAGGGAGACAGCTTGTGTCATTATAAAAGCATCCTTTAAAAAATTCTAATTCATTGCAGATCCTCATCTAGCTGCTGAATGAAAACAGTACCTCTCACCCTAAACTTTTATTGTCCATTAGCTTAAATTCAAGCTGATATTTTGAGCTAAAAGCCATAGCTAGAAATCTTCTGCATAAGGAAAAACAGAGCTCACTGCTGACCAATCTGAAAGGACCAACTGACAGAGAATGAGGAACCTATTAAATCTTCAAAGATCAAGTTTTCTGCCACCTGGGTCTCCTTTGCTCTAGGCAACCCCATCTATTCAGCATCAATCATGCATTTGTTCCTCTCCTTTCAGCTTCCTCTCTTGTGCCTCCTGAAATGCAGCATGACGTTGGTTATCGCTGGTCCTGGAACTGATTCCATGCCCACTAGCTCTACACAGAAGAATCTATATTTATGTTACAGGCTGTGCAATCATTTAAACATGTCTATTTCCCTCTCGCCTTACTCTTGGTCTTGTCCATAGGAAATTGATTTCTACGTGACTACCATCTGCTTAAAAAACGGTGCTATGTCTACACTTCTTTATCTTCTTTGCTGGTAGGCTTATTTTCTTTCTGCTCTATTTGTCTACTCTGATATGCTTTCTGTAGGAAAAGAATATTGTCTGCTAAATTGCAATACATTTTGTTTTAATAGTGTGAGGGGATTTTCTTTAGATAATAAGATTTATTGTTTGTTTAGGTTTTGCATGACACCTGATGATGCTCAAGGGTTAGTTCTGGTTCTGTGCTCAAGAGTACTCTTGGCACTGCTAGGATGACCATTTATGATGGTAGGGATCACACTAGGATTGGCTATGTGCAAGGCAAACATCCCATCCATTGTACTTTTGCTCCAGTCCCAAGATAATCTTTATTGTCATGTTAACATTCCCAGAGAAAGACTGCATATATACACTAAGTGGTTTTTGTATTTTGTTTTTCTTGTTTTTGTTCCACACCCAGTGACACTCGGGTTACTTATGGCTATGCACTCAGAAATCTTTTCTGGCTCGAGGGACCATGCCTGGGATTGAATCCGATTCCTTCCTGGATCAGCCCCAGTGTTATCACTCCAGCCCTTCTAACTTATTGTTTTTAATCTACTTATTCAGTTACAATATTAACTTCAACTAAACTTCAACTTTTTCTCCTTTGGCAGGGGAATATATCTCCTTAAAGAGATGTCATATGTTTCTTTAGAAATGCATGTCCTATAGGTAGACTAATGGTTCGCACTCTCTCTCCATAGGATACTTTGAACGGGATAGTTCATTTCTGGTTGATTGCTTCTTGTTTGTTTGGGATATTTTAGGTCTCAGCAAGGAGTGCTTAGTTCCCCGTGTAGTTCATTTGGGGCCATATTTGATGCCTGGGATCAAACCAGCTCTGTGCAAGGCAAGTGTGAATCCCTATGTGTTCTCTTTCATGCCCAAGATACTTTCTGTATCCTTACTTCTCATCCACCAAAGAAAACACAGATATAAAAATGTTTTTTGTGACATACTTTGAAAATTAAATGAGTTCATTTATATAATACTCTGAAATTAGTAGTTTGGTACAGTAGACAGTTAATCAATGCTGACCATGGTTAACTTCCTGTCAAGCCCTTTGATTCAAAGTCATTTACTATTCATTACACTTTTCATTTTTTGTCTTTAGGACAAATAGACCATTTTCATTGCATTAACACTTATTGGGAGACAACAGGTGCTAATGCTTGATGAGGTCATTAGGAAGTGGAATGAGAACCATGAAAAGTCTGAGCAACTCTATTTGATTCTATTGACAGAAAACAGTCTATTTAAACAATCAGTTATCTAACCAAACAGGCCCTTTCCTGGGTTGTTTCCCTAACAATGTTCACTGAAGACTGAAAATACTATTTTCATGTGTGGGTCTCTGTCTCTTTCTGAAGTTACAGAAGTGCAAATAAAACAACTTAAGATTATAAGTAAAATTTTTTAATTGTGTGGATGTATTATACTGGTCCTTTTTTGTTTTTATTCCACTTGGCCTTGGGAAATTAGGAGAACCTGACATAAGGAGCAATGGTTAGACACATATGCATGGCTTCTGGTTTGGCTAGAAACATCAGGCTCCCAAGCTTTGCTGTATATAGCATATAGGATTCCCCAAAGTACCACTGGATCAGTCCTGATGATTTGGTCATTGGACAAGTCTTCAAGAAACTCTACATTATTAGTTGGAATATAGACCAGAGTTCTAGTTGACTATGGCCAGGAATGGTCTCTGGTCACTCAAACACTTCCTGGGAGTTCAAGCAAACCAAAACAAGCAAGCAAAGCAAACAACATCCTAGAAAACTATGAAATGAAGAAGAAAACAATATTTTACTCTCAGAATCTACAGAATTTTTGATATTCAAAATATTTTTAGCCAGAGAGATACTCTTGACTGCTGCCAACCTTGAATGCTGCCAATGTTTGACTCATGAACCACACAGAGTTGTCAGTAGCCAGCAAATAATTTTTGGTGTGGTTCACACTCACTCCACCATTCCTTCAAACAAAGAGGATTTCGAATGCAAATTAAGCCATTTAGAAGTTTCAGAAATTACTGTATCATGTTACAGAACACAAGTATCTAGAAAGGAATAGGATGAGATGTGTATACCAGGAACTAGGGCTTCCTGCTCTATAGTCCTCCACTCATCTGCTGAGTTTCACTGTTATTATCTCAGCCTTATTCACCCCATACAAAGAAACATCATTTTTGATGTTGTTACTTTAGGCGTCACCCAATGATACTCAAGGATTACACCTGGCTCTGTTCCTTAGAATACACCTGACAGTGATCAGGGGACCATACAAGGCTGCATTCAAGGGACTACCTTTATCTGCTGTACTATTGCTCCAGTCTCTCATTGCACAGTTTTAGATCCTTCCACTCTGACCTCAATCAATAATCAATTCACCAGCATATTGGGCTTAGACAACTGTGTCATTCTCTCTAAAGGTTCCTCATTCCTTCACACCCTTTAAGTCTGTCATTGAATATGAACTCCCATGATTTAATTTCTAAATGGTTATTTTACTTCTGCAGGAAAATACGGGTTATAAATAATGGGTAATACTATAAGTGAGCTAGAAAACCATGTTTAAATCCTGTGCCACTTAAATGTGTCCTTGGACTAACCTGTATGACTTTCCACTTCTGTTTCTGTTTCTTGATCTGTAATGTGGCTTCGGGGTGAATTGAAAAACATGCATGAATGACTTAAATAAAAGCTTCCTAATAGCCTGCCAAGTGTCCTACCAAGGACACACTCATTACAACAGAAACTCTCCTTGGGGCTGCCTTAATCTCGATGCTTCTCAATCATAACCAAACATTATGCCAGATAACTCTACAATTGTGCAAAATAAAGCATTTGGTTTCCCACAAACTTTGTACGTGTGTGTGTGTGTGTGTGTGTGTGAACAAAGCAGATTTGGGCATCTCAGATGTTCTTCATGTTGAGTAAATTTTTGATGGCTTCCTTAGTCAGATGTCCACCCTCCTGGTATATTTTTACCCCTTTCAAGGAAAGGAGCAGATGTCAGCAGAAGAGGAATGTTTGTGAGTTTGTTTGCTTTCTTGTTGTTTTCTGGGCCATATATGGCTATGTGCAGGGCTTACTTAAAGTTGCTCAAAGATTACTCTTATCTATGCTCAATGTATGATACATGGAATTGAACTTATGTCAACTCAAGGTCAACGTGCATAATTCAATTCAACTTGCATATAAGGCAAATGTCTAACTCAAGTACTATATCTTGGCCCCTAGAAATGGAGCCCCACTTCTGTTAAGACTCTTGTTGTCATCAATTGAGATGAAGTCTTTCTATTTGCCTTAACAAAATTACCTATATTAGCCTATTCCCACATTTTTTCTGTGATGAATTTCTATTCGAACACATTAAGAGATCAGCATGATTTTTTTCTCTCTTTGGGAAGTTGACAGGAGCTTCACAGAATTCATGAGTTATGGTTTATGGGTTTTCTAAAACACATACTTCATAAGTTTTATCAAAGTGTTAAAGAAATTAGATCAGATGAAATATTATTTTTATTTTTTTTGCCCACCACAGCCTGTTTTATAGAAAATATAATCTATTGAAATGCCACTTAAGTGAAGACATGTTTTCTAAGGTAAATTTGCTCTTGAGAACTAATCAGGTTGTTTCAGATGAATTTTGAAGCCTCAATATTTCAAAGAAGCTCCATTTAAAACACAAAATTATAATTGGTTCTTTCTGTCAAACTGAAAAAAGACCCTGTCCCAAGCAGTAATTAATTTTAGATATATAATGATTCAAAAAATTTCATCTTTTAAATTAACTGCATATTAGCACATTTTGGTCAATGAGTTTGTTTTTCTTTATAGTCTCAAAGATGCATTAAGTGAGAGAGAAAAGCTTTTAAACAGACTTAATTAACAGCTAGAAATGACATGATTTATTTTGGTGAATTTTACATATGGCTGTAGTTCTTCCAGAGCCCTATTTTGAATACATTAAAAATATTTTTTTACATTATGATGTTCTATAACATGATTCCCAGGAGCTCCAGGGAATATAGCTATTAAATCCTTAGGAAGATGAAATTATTCTCAGTCCTCTGAGAGTTTAGCAATTTTGAAGAGGTTTATAAACTGTAGGGAGAGAGGACTAAAACTTTTTTTTTTTTGCATTTTAATTAGGTATCAAAAAGTGCAGAAAAGACCAAACACAAGAAGTCATAAACATGAAAAGACTGCATCTCTTCACTCAACTTCAAGTCTATGATGACTCATTCAAGCAAGTAAGAGAGCTTAGTGTTCCATTTTATATAAAATTGTATACTTAAAATGATATTGTGTATTCACATATTTGAAATGATAAAGCGATAGACTTCTTTAAGTAATAAACATTTTATGCTTTATTTGAAGGTATAGAGATAGATACTTCATGAGCATAATCGACACTATGTATAATTGTTTATATTAAGTTTATTTATTTATGAAGTTTAAATTTTGGTAAGCTTTCTAAGAAGAATAATAAAACAAAAAAACAACTGATAGCTCTGGACAAGAATTCGGCACAGAAAGTGGAGAAACTAAGAGGCAAGGCACCCCTTGATTGACAATAGTGCAAACTACAGTGTTAAAAAGGAGAGAGAGAAAGAGAGTGAGAGAGAGAAAGAGAGAGTGAGAGAGAAAGAGAAATTGCCTGTCTTAGAGCAAGTCAGGGATTGGGAGGGAATTAATGACAGGAAGGGTGCAATGAAGAGTTAAAACTTGGAAAACTAACAACTGGACTAGTAAAACAACAGTCGAACTTTTCACTCTTCCTTGAAACTACATTCCAGTCTTGGTAACAAGAAGTTTTTTTTTTTTTAATTGCTTTATTTAAGCACCATGGTTACAAAATGTTCATTGTCGGTCTTATGTCATACAGTGCACGCCGTCCTTCACCAGTATACCCTTCCTTTCGCCAATTCCTGGCACCGACAGAGCCTGCACATTTGGGTTGTGATTATCCCCAGGGCTTGGCACTTGGGTATGCGTGCCTGGCCAAGGTGTTGGCTGGGAGTCACACCTCTAATCTGATGTCTTCACACTGGGAATGGTCTCCTGGCAGCTAACGGGAAGAAGGCTCCTGAGAGTAGTGCTCATACATATTTCAGTTGTGGTGTGCAGGAGGAAAGGGGGCATTATGTGTGTCAGTACCCTGGTCAAATACACACAGCAGCCTATGGGATCATACAAGAGAGTTGCTTTTTCCCACAGAGCCATTCCTAGCCTTGTGTGTGCATATGTATGTGTTTTTTGCTCATGCAAATTTGTTCATATACATTGTTTTGTGTGTGATTGTCTGTGTAT
>PVKC010006673.1:0-30715 GCA_004027635.1 Crocidura indochinensis
AAAAAAAAAAAAAAAAAAAAAAAAAAAAAAAAGAAAAAAAGAATTGGTCTCTAAAGTTCCTGAGACATTCATCTGTTAATAGACATTCTCGAAGAACCCTTCACTGTGAGATAAGAGGGGTGGGGTAAGTGAGTGGAAGGAGAATCTCTGTGCTTTCTAACTCACAAAATCTTTCTTGGTTCTTGATTATGGCACTAGAGTTCCTCAGCTCATGAGGAACTCTGAATTCCCAACTAGTTCCTACCCTTTGCTCTTCACGCATACAAGTTGCAATACTCCTTGGAAAAAAGGTTTTGGGGATATGAAAAATATCTTGGATATGACACACACACATACATACACACACATATATATGTATATTGTTAAATACAAGGATGGACTATTTGCTCAAAGTCAGTGGAGAGTGACAGGAGCCTGGAGAGAAGCTGGCTCAAGTGGCAGCAAGGAAGTTACAAGCATCAAAGAATGGGTGGTGATCCATATGAAGCTATTTAGAGAAGTTAAGAAAGGTAAATATTAGCATGAATTAATTGGATTTTGTGATTGGGGAAGTTGTTAATAGTTTAGTTCAGTTTGAGAAATTTCTGACTCATGCATTGCTACATATACAAAGACTACGTATTCTTTTTCATTTATATGGCTTTACTATGGGCCCCTGCACAGCAAAGTCATGCAAGGATAAATTTTCTACAATAATAGTCAGAGAATGACTACATTCAGCTGCCTGGTTCAAGCATAGGTGGCTTAGATCTGGCAGGTTACCTACGAAGAAGTTGGTACAAAGCAAGATAATAATTAGCTATTTGAAAAAATTCTTCCAAGGATGTGGATTGTAATATATTTAAAAAAAAAGATTAACTGGATGCAGGAAAGAAAAAAACAAGAGAGAGAGAGAGACAAAGCAGGAGAGAGATAAACACAGGCTTTGTAGACTGAGTGAGAGAAGAGAGAGACATAAAAAGAAGAGGATTCCTAAGGTGCTTGACATTGAAATTGTATCCTTCAATGTTTTTGGATGAATATGGTAGTGTATCTTTTTAAAAAGTTTGGTGGCAAAGAGAAGAAAGTTTGTTAGCTTGGGAAGAAGGGTCAAGGGATAGGAATATATAAGTGGAGAGGATGCCTAATAAGAAGAGAGATCTTGAAGGAGAGTGTGAGGAACTGCTAACTGACTCACCTAAGTAGTGAACCTCAATCCAGTCTTCTAGTTAGAGCAAATGAAACATCCATTATACATTCCCTAGGAGCACACACATTCCTAGAAGTAATCATTTGCCTTCTAGACTCATGCTTGATCTAAGTGTGAGCCAGAAGAGAGGTCCCTTCAGGCCAAGCCTGTTGTTGTTGTATTTTTCCTCATGCAAAACCCACTCTAGATTTACAGTGAAACTTTTATCACTGTCTGCTTGGAAGTAGAGAATTTGATACTCAAAGAAGTAGCAAAAATGGACTTTGAACTAGATGTTTGTCTAAAAGCAGCTGTCCTCATTCCACCTTCCATCTTTCTTTATAAATTTTATCAATCAATAAATTGGATTAAATTCTTTTGGTTGTGATTAACTGTGAAATAAAGATGTTTTCATATAGTTGAGAAATAAAATTGCCTGGAACATGAAAAGGGTCTCTTTGACATAGGGATTTGACCTGGAAAATAGAAATGTCACTAGGTATTTCAACAGGTAAAGTTTAACACAGGGAAATTTTTAATCATGTGTTAGAAGCCTGACAAAAGGAAAAACATTGAGAGAAGATATGAATAGAAGTAGAAGTAGAAAACTTTTGGGGGAAAGAAAAAGGTCATCAACATCTAGACAAAGTAAGTGGAGATACACTGAACCGGTGCTCAGACCTCTCTGAGATTTGCTCTTGCCAACTCCTTGCACTTCAGTGTGAGCCAAATGTTTCTTGTTGCTGAGACAAGGTGAGGAAAGAGTGATCTCTCTTGCAAGGATTCTTCCCTTAGGAATTTGAAGAACAAGCCTTGAAGAACCAAGATTCAGATTTCTGAGAAGACATTGCCTGGCTACTGCCAGTAGGTCTGAGATGGTTAAGTGAAGCTGGTGCTGGGAATCGGGCACAAAATTGAAAGGTCAACCAATCTGGACTGCCTGGGGAAACACCGACAAGATAGTAGCAGGAAGGAACAGGTCCATTTTCTCTTCTCCCTGCCTTCTAATCTCTCTGGAATTACCATTATTGGCAATATGTAACAGGGAGCCAACTGGCAGGAGAATAGAGTTGGCAGAGCTCCAGCCTCAGCCTCACAAAGCTCAATCAAGTGGGTGTGTTTAGGATTGAGAGACAATTGCTCCATACAATTCTAATTGCTAAGCAGAGTGTAGTATCCCAGAGTGAAGGTGGGAAATACCACCAAATGCTTTGGTGGGTGAAGGATACCTCACAGAAGAAGCAGAGTTTAGCTCAACTGAGAGTCCCTGTGCTGAGGCAGGGTTAAAAGGTACTTGAGGCAGACATAAAGATGGAAGGGAAATGGGAAAAAATTTAAAGTGGAGTAGTGTAAAGTCACCCCACATACTTTATCTCCAGCCCAGAAAATGGAGACTAAAGCAGAGTTGCTGCACAAAATAATCCAGACCAGGTTGAGGGTGAAACACAGGTATTCTAGCAATATTCTACCTTGTCTCAAGAGTGAGTTGCCTGCCAGAATGGTTGGTTTTTATTAAACACAGAGAATACCCCCAGGTGGGGCAGAAAAACAAAGTAAGGACAGATAGCTCAGGCTATACTGAGCTAGTCCCCTGCAAGTTTACATGTAAGACGATCTATTTGGGGGTAAAACCAAGTTGTAAACAAATAGATACAAAGGAACCAGGGATGATTTTTGTTTTGGATGGAGAGAATATATAACAGGTAAGGCACTTACCTTGCATGTAACCAGCCCTGGTATGATCCCTGAAATACTAAATGATCCCCCATGCATTGCCGGGAGTAATATTAGAGTGCAGAACCAGAGATCTGGGTGTTCTTATTGTGGTCCCCAAAACCCAAGAAGTTAACAAAGTGGGTTGTGAGATATTTTGAAAAATTAACTAAGCAAATGTAAGTACCAGTTTATGAACTGGTTGATGGGCAAAATGAAGAGCGTAGTGCTTGTCCCTTTAAAATGTGGGAAAGAACCTTTTCCTAAACCACTCTCTTTTTTTTTTCCCCTAATTCTTTCCTTGTCCAAAATATGGACCATTTATAGCAATAGTACAAGCTTTAGCAATCCTGACCTTCTACACCCCAAGAATTTATTTAGGTCAAATATTTACAAATTTGTGTATCACCTTTTCTTTTCTTTTTTCTGTTTTGCTTTTTGGGTCACACCCGGCAGCGCTCAGAGGTTACTACAGGCTCTACACTCAGAAATCACTCCTGGCAGACTTGGGGACCATATGGGATGCCGGGATTCTAATCATCTTCCTTCTGCATGCAAGGCAAACACCCTACTTCCATGCTATCTCTCTAGCCCCTGTATCACATTTTCTAGACAAAATGTTAGGAACAACCCCCAAATAAAGAGAAACAGGGGTTCTGATGTAGGATGGGAGATTATACTTCCCCTCCTGGTCTCATCTTTCTTTTCTTGCAAAGAATTTTGAGATAACTGTACGGAAAACTAGAACAATTACCAACTCTTGATCTAAGCACTCTAGTGTCACAAACACACAAAAACACACACATACGCACACTCACCCCTATTAAGGATAAAGAAGTTAAGATATTTTACTTGTTATGAGTACAAATGAGTATTAAATTTAAGTAAAATGCATGTTTTTTGACTTCTGGTCGGAACCACTTCCATTCTAGCAGGAGTCATCATTGTCTAAATCAGGAAATATAGTGAAAAGTGGATAAAGTAATTGCTAGACACAAATCCACAAGGGTTAACACTTGGGGCTATCTTAAGCAAAGTACAACATCTAATCACCATAGTATAATATCACTGAGTATCCCATTCTTTCTAAGCAAGCACTTTCCAGGTTTCCACACAGTACCAAAAGATCCTCACATGTTTCCTTATTGATATCCCTATCAATCTAATGAGTGTGCAGAACCCAAGACTGAACAGGATTCTTTTTTGTGTTCTTGTCCAATCTCTCTTTCTGTCCATTTCATTTGTGCAGGGTAACAGAACCAGCCTACAATTATCTTGTGATCAGAAAGTGAATCCAGGAAATGTTTAGGTTGTCTAAGCCCTACTATATCAGTTAGGGATTGTCTATGCCTTGTATACTGTCTATGCCTTACTGTGACTGTATTGTGCTGTAAACAACAGAGAATGCTTTTGACTTGCTTATGTAAAAAAAAGGGTATGCAAGGGAACAGTTTTGTAATTCGGTGTTGCAGCATCTACTTAATGAGCTTGAAGCCTGATTTTGGACTCTGTCTCTGTTTTTTTCTTTTTCGGTTTTGGTTTTGGGATTACACCTGGTAGCGCTCAGGGGTTTCTCCTGGCTCTATGCTCAGAAATCACTCCTGGCAGGCTTGGGGGACCTTTGGGATGCCAGGATTTGAACCACCATTCTTCTGCATGCAAGGCAAATGCCCATGCTATTTCTCCAGCCCCTCTGTCTCTCTTTTTAACCCCCCCCCAAATTTATCAGATACTATAGGGAAGCTAATCAAATTATTAAAAAGCATGGATTATTAATTCAGATAGAAAGGAATAAGACAAACTGGAAAGCAGGTAAATAACTAAAATCATGTCACAGAACTAGTCCTTTGAGAACCCAGGTAGGTGTTTGTTAACAGTACTGACCATTGTACACCACAACTAACACTTTGCCCTGTAATCCACAGTGACTCATCCATGGGTTCTTCCCTTTTGCATATCAAGTCATCAAAAGTACTAGTGAATGATCTGAATGGCTAAGGAAGCTAAATATGGCCTACCAAACCATAGTTTTGTCTCCATTGACAACATATACTGGGAAAAAGATTGTCCCCCAACCCTTCCTTTAGACATCAAGCTTTGCCCTTTTGCTTTTTTGATCAATAAACAATGAACAGCAAAGACATGAATCTCTTGCAAGTGGTGATGTGAAGAGCCAGTGTATAATTTGAATATGTTTGCTACCCACTTCAGACCCAGAAGATCTCTAGACTGTTGTTGCCTCAACCTAGGACAAGGAAACAGAGCCACAGCCAACCCCAAAATGGATCTGTAGTTTCTCGCTGGACTTAAATCTTTGCAAGCCACTCAGATTTGAGAGATCACCTGCTACCACAGCATCACTTGGTTAATCTGACTGAGCAAGTACTCACCAAGGTTTGGGGAGAAAGGACACTGAGAGGACCAGGGTCACACCCACTAATAGTCAGATCACATGGCACAGTTTCAATGCTACAAAAGATGATCTGGTACTGCTTGGGTCTATCAACACTGAAGAGAGCACAGCCACACTAGATGGTGCTCTAGGGACCATGCAGTACCAGGGATTACACTCAAATCCCTGCTTATGCAAGATATGTGTGCCTGACCCCTAAGCCAAGTCCCAAAGAGTCATTTCTTAGGATGGAGAATTCCCCAACACAGCAAAGAGGATCTAGAGGCTTGAGCAAAAAGCTAAAAAAAATACACTGAAGTTGTTTACATTTAGAATATTTACCCAGACACAAACTTTATGAAGAACCTCTTCACTTCTTCAAGGTCTCCTTGGCCTTGTGGCTCTCCTGAGTGCTGCTCCAGGTCCTTGTTGCTATACAGGAGCACAAAGTTGGCTGGGGTAGAACTCTTGGGACAAAATCAGCAAATTCTTCACCACCCCTGTTGTGTGTATGTTGGAGATTATTTATATTGATCTTACCTTTTTAAAAAAAATCACTGAATGTTAAAATTGATCAGGGAAGTCTTCCTCTGGGAAAGAGTGGTTTGTGAAAAATAGTCAGGCAGATTCAGATAATAAGAAATTATAAAGTGTATGTGTGTGTGTGTGTGGGTGTGTGTGTGTGTGTGTGTGTGTGTGTGTGTGACTACATCAAATTTTGGTGGTTTTATTTCTCAAAGATAAAGTACATTTTTTGTTTTAACATATTGAATGAAAATAAGGAATCCATTATTTTTCCAGTTATATAATCAAAATAGTCGTGGCTGTTTGCTGTGGAATTATTTCTCCTCTCCTACGGAAATTAAGTTCAGTACAATTTCCTGTCCTTCCCCAAAATTTTAAGGTTCCATTCACATCTGCTCATGACGTTCCAGTGCTTAGAATTCAATTCACAGAGTGAAAAGAATTCTTATGTTACAAAACAGGTCAACCAACAAATTCCAAAGAGAATTTACCTTCGAGGCTTTTTGGAAGAGTCTGGTAGGTTTTGCTGGTGGTGCCAAGTATTGACAAACCCAAGGCAGGGAGATAATTTGGAGGTATAGTCTGTGGTTCTTATGCTCAGCGAAGCACTTCGTTCTTGGAAGTTGCCTAAAATGCCCTGCTGAAAATTTGTTTGAGGGGCAAGTAGTATATGCGTATGAATTTTCTCCTCCTGCTTCTCATCCAAAGATTCCTGAGTCAGCTGTCCTGATGATGCTGCCATTTGCCTACTTGTTTTGGCCCTTTCACTCTCTTTAGTAACTGAGATATCGTGCTCCCAATAATCTTGAGTATCGTGCAAAAAATTAGCTATGAAAGGAGAGGATAAATGTTACCTTAGTCACTAACATCAGGACTCCTCTTCTTTGAAGAAAACATTTGGTGTAGTGGCCACTCTTGATGGAGCTTGGGGAACCATATATATTGCTGAGATTTGAACCAGAATCATGGTCACAGCCATATACAAGGCAAGTGTTCTTAACTTCTTGTATGTCCAGACCCTCAAAAGCTCCTCTTGAGGATAGCAAAGCCTGTTCCTACTAAATAATAGGTCCAGCCTTCCCTACCCTCCCTCGGCAACTCTGGTTGTTCAATTTTGTTCTAAGTTTTGTTTGCGTGTTTTGCTTTGAGAACATAGCCAGTGGTGTTCAGGGCTTACTCCTGGTTCTGCACTCAAGGGCTGGGGTACTATATGGGGAACTAGGTATCAAATCCAGGTTGGACATATGCAATACAAGTACACATTGTACATTCAATTTAGCTCATGAGTAATAAAGTTTAATGCTTATGCTTTTTATTGCAGTTATTGCACCTTTACCACAAAGTGCCAAAGACCCTTCACCACCACTATCTTAATGTCATTTCTACTACTTTATATCCCATATGTGAGTGAGATGATCCTATAGTAGTCTTTTTCCTTTTGACTGACTTTTTTCATATGATACCCTTTAATTCCATCCACTTTGAAGGATTTCATATTTTCTTACAGCTTTATAACATTTATTATATTGCATATAAGTACCACAGTTTCTTAATCCTCTCATCTATTCTTGAGCACTAGGGTTGTTTACAGATCTTGGTTATTATAAATAGCACTTTAATAAACATAGACAAGCATGTGCCTTTTTGAATTCGTTTTTATATTTTAAGGATAGATGTCAAGGAGTGTAATTGATGGTCAATTATTTAGAATATTTTTGGTTTGGTTTGTTTTAGTTTGGGAGCCATGTCTAGTAGCACTCAGGGCTTATTCCTGGCACTTTGCACTCCTAGTATGACTTGGGAGATTATAACGTGGTGCCAAGTTGGAACCCTTGTTGGCCAATACAAGGCAGGTATCTTACTGTTGAATCATCATCTTTCTCACCCCATATTTAGAACTTTTATGGAAAATCCCATTCAAAATATGGCTACAAACTTAAATAAAGAAGTACTTTTCATCTAAATAAGAAAAGACTAGGGGCCGGGCGGTGGCACTGGAGGTAAGGTGCCTGCACTAACCCAGGACGGACCGCGAATAGCCAGGAGTAACCCCCTGAGCGTCACTGGGTGTGGCCCAAAAACCAAAAAAAAAAAAAAAGACTAAATAGGTACCTGTAGTTTAAATTATTTTTTATAGTTTATAATAATTTATAAATATTATTTTTAAAAAATGTCTTTAACCTAAGGAATTATTCACAGGGTACATATTTTATAAAGATAATGTATACATAATAATATACATTTATAATAATATACACGCATAATAAAGATAAATATGAAGGTCAAAGCACAAAAATATTAAAAATATTAAAAAAGTGCAAGATCAGAATTCTGATGAAGGTCACAACTATATAAAAACATAGGCACATAAGTAAGAGAGAGTAAAAGAGAGAAATGCAGAAAAATAGCTTAGATAAAGGAGCCTGCTATCCAGGAACAACTCACTAACCATCTTTCTTCCCATCAGAAGTCCAGCCCCAGGGGAGAGTGAGTTGATCACCAGACCCTGATCATCAGCTGTATGGGAAAGATGAAGTGAAGCCTGTTGCAGGTGCCATGATTGACTGAATCTATGACACTCACACCCACCTTTCAATGTACTGTCAGGAAGCAGTCTCAGCTTTGCACTCTTGGTATTGAAACAACCTGTGGGAGAGTACAGTTATCCCCACAGAGCAGGATAAAATTCCCTAGGAGGCCAAGCCAGCAGAGATTGTGCCCAGGGAATGCCTCCTGACCATGCAAGGTACTCACAGACAAAATTCATGCTCCATGCAACTTTTGCTGATTAATGTTTCCCATCTCCATAGGTTCTACCTATTGATGGGGTCCAGGTTCCTTTGTTCCATCTGAGAATTAAGTCTCATCTTCTTTGCCTTTCATGAATTCTCTCTCCTTCCAATCTCTCTTCCGTGCAGTTAAAGAATGTCTGATGTTAAAGAAAACCTCCTCTTCCAGTCACCACCCTTTGCTTGGTGAGGATGCTAGAACAGACCACAGTGAACCTTTAGCTTGGATATGACTCAGACTTATTTCAGTGCCATGCAGTCAAGGGTCATGATGAGGGTGGTACATGGTGGGATTTAGGAGTACAGCAGGCTGTAGGCATTCCCCAAATATCCTCAACCCGGAAGAAGCAGTAAGGAGCCTTGAAGCCTATATTGTAAGTGACATTAAGTCCATTTTTGAGGGCTTTCCCCCTCATCATCATCTTCCAAAGCCCCTGCCTAATGCATTGGGGGAAAATTCTCTAATCCCTTACCATTGTGAGGATTTATTGATGAAAGGAAAATAACTGGGTCCAAAAACTGCCACATGGCAGGTGTTTGAAATATGGATTCATGTACCCTTTGTTTCTTGACCAAGAGGGTTATTTTTTTTTCTTCCAGGAAAGCGTTGTATCAAGGTGGCTTTTTCATAGACTCATCATTTTTTCATTTACTTTTTTATTGGTAATCTGTGTATGACAAGTCCTGATCTCCACCCAAACCAGTCCCTTGACATCACCAAGCATCTTTATCTCAGCACAGCATTGAAACAAGGTTTCCCTGGAGCTCTGATTGAAGTTACCCCATTCACAGGGTGGCCTCACAGCTGATGATTTCTCCTATTCTCATAGCTTGTGACAATATGTGACTTAAAAGGAAAAGAAACCTAGGAAAATCACGAATAATGTTTTTATATGTGTGTTTGAAAATTACCAGTTTTCCAAAAGAGTTACTTATGTTTGACTAAATTGAGCAATTCTCCTCAGCAGATGCTCAGAAAGCAAGTGAGACCTGTAGGCCTTTGGAGCAAAACGCTGCATTGACAAACTTGCTTTCCTCCATATTGCACTCAGTCAAATCAGTCCAGTTACTCTTAGATAAACTAGTTTTGACCACATCTTTTGAAATCTCATGCTGGGGTTATGGTCTTATTCATGTCTTCGTTATGTGGCTCAGTGCCCAGACAAAGGTAGCTGTTCAGCAAATTCCAGCCATTCTCAGGTCTTTGCTTCTTCTCTCTTGGTTACCATGAGTAGTTCTTTGTAGACTCAATTACCTTCTTAGTTATTTTTTTCCCCATTTTTGTATTCTTTTACTGAACAGAGTTTGGGTAGGCAGTAGGTGCTCAGAAAATATTTATTAAATGAACAAAGGCATGAACAAAGGTACCAGAATGCTGAATGAAGTTTGGAAATTCTAAGCACAGATGCTCTTCTAAGTTACGGGGGAGACAGAGCTTGGTACAGTGGTGGCTGCAGGGAAGGGATGATGGAGTGACTCTCAGAACACTGAGGGCCCAGTTTTGGAGTCCCTGCCCTCCTTAGGGTACAGGGTCATGTCCTTGCCAGGCAGCTCTCCTCCCCCACCCTGGGACAAGCCTTCTCCCAATGAGCTGGCTTTGGAAAACTGCTTGCACCTGGCCTAGTAGAACACAATTAAAAGACGCCGTAAAAATTGACAGATCCCAGTGCGGAGGGCCGAAAATACATTACAATTCCGATCGAACTATAAATAAAGCCCCTAAATTAAATAAATCTCGCACAATTATGGATTAAAACATGTTTAGTGTTAATGGCCTTGCACATGGACCCTGACTCCCGAAATTGTTGCTGAGCCTGCATGGCTGGGCGATTGCATCATAATTAACACCAGGCATCCCAGGAAAAGCAGACCTGAGGTTCAACCAGGGGCCTTCTGCAAACAAGCAGGCGACAGGCAGAGTCCTTTGCTTCAAGTGTGCTCCGGATCCCTTCTTGGTGACATTGAGTCTTTCCTGGAAGAATCTGACCTAGGGAGCAGGAAAGTTCAGCTGCTGAGTGCATATGCTGGAGGTCTGGCTTCATCCTGTCCCTTGCTGTTTGCATGATTTCCTGAGTATGCCAGCACCAAGCAGGAGCGCTGCTAGTTGTAATAGAAACAAAAACAAACAATAAAAATGAGTCTGAGAGCCTGCAATTGAAAAAAAGTTTAAAAAAATGAAATAAAATTTTGGGGTAGTGGCGCTATATTAGGTGGTTTGAGAGTGTATTAGGATATTCATTGCCATCACCAAACTAAATCCAGGCCACCAAACCGTCTAGGCATGTACTCTGCCACTTGAGTACATCCTCAGCCTGTTAAAATGATCTTATATTTATTAATTTTTCAGTGGGTCTCAATAGAAATGAGTCTCAAACTCCTCAAACAGCATTTACCAAAGAGCTAAATTGGTATTTTTCAATCTCTACACTTCACTTTAATTTTTTTTTCAGACATCTTGACCTTCCTTCTATAGCCTGATACTTCTCAGATAATCTCAGGCCCCTTTTATCTCTCATATCAACATACTCTTTCCAGGTCTCACAAATTTATTCCCACATCAGCCCAACCTGACAAGGCCAAGCTGTTCCTGGTCCTTACTAGAGATTGGTGTCTCTCATAGCATTTCCTCAGCAGCCTGCTTAACTTTCATTAAAGTCCCTGTGTATATTAGAGTCTAGTCTCCTGCTCTGAGTTTGTTTGCCTTCCTTGATTATAAGTTCCAAGAAAGAAGGACCAGGTTCCCCCTTTCTTCACTTACTGCTGTATACTTGTTACAGCACAAGGTCAGGTTCAAAGTACAGGAAGGAAGGAAGGAAGGAAGGAAGGAAGGAAGGAAGGAAGGAAGGAAGGAAGGAAGGAAGGAAGGAAGGAAGGAAGGAAGGAAGGAAGGAAGAGAGGGAGGCAGGGATAGAGGGTGGGTGGAAGGAAGGAAGGAAGGGAGGGAGGGGAGGGAGGGAATAAGGGAGAGAGGGAGGGAAAGGAGGAATGGAGGAAGGGAGGAATGAAGGAAGGAGTGAGGGAGGGAGGGAAGGGAGGAAGAATGGAAGGAATGAATGAAGGGAGGGAGGGAAGGAAGGAGAGAAGATGGAGGGAGGAAGACATGTTTATTCTTGTATTTTTGTTTATGAATGTTAGTTGCTT
This sequence comes from Crocidura indochinensis, assembly GCA_004027635.1. Taxonomy (NCBI): domain Eukaryota; kingdom Metazoa; phylum Chordata; class Mammalia; order Eulipotyphla; family Soricidae; genus Crocidura; species Crocidura indochinensis. Next base: position 11,729 of record PVKC010006673.1, read on the forward strand.
CTAACATTATTGTAGATATGCTGCTGTTGAAGGAAATTAAAGGCCAGCCAAGTATTTGTCTTCCCGAATGGATCAAGTGCCAAAAGTCCAAGGATGAGAGCAAGTTCTCTGGTACAGGCTGGCATCAGTGAATCTTGGCCCTGGAACCATCTTGTCTCACATCACTTTGCACATGCAGATCTCTACATAGTTTTATTCAAAAAAATTGACATATAATTATAGGATTTGGCTAAACAAATCTAATACCTATAGGTCAGGAAGTGTATAGCTGGAACTCTCTGGCATGAGCTAAAGCTCATAAAATCCCCAGGCAAAATTTCTTCTTGAGAGAAGGCACGGTTTTCTTTCAACTGAATCAGGCCCACCAATGAACATGCTTTTTTAAAGTAAAAATTTTATAACTTTAATCCCATGTACTAAATAACTAGATTAGTGTTGGAATAGCTGAGATCTACAGCCTAGTCATACTGACACATAAAACAAATTCATAACCAGAGGTCCCTGCAGCTAGAACTGCAATGAAATTCACATCTCCTTCCTCTTTTCACAGATTGACTTCTCTGTGCCTTGTGAATTTTCTCTCCCTAGATTTTCAGGAGATAAAACTAGACCTAACACCATGAGGCTTTCTTCAAAGTCCTTCCTCCTCAGAACAAGGCCACAGAACCTCTCCAGAAAGCAAAATCCACAGAAAATAGTCTTCTTTGAAATTGACTGCAAAGCTTCTAGAGAATAGGGATTCAGAATGTGAAGAAATATCATCCAAAGAGAAGAGTGAAGGAGGTGTGCCCCGGGACCAGGGCCAGAAGATAGACAAAGGCAGGACGAAGATGTCCCATACAGTACAGTTGTGAGTTGGGAAATGACTATTAGCATGCTCCGTCATGTGAAGCCCTGTGGTTATTCAATATTTTGCCTATCAACACTGAGCAGAGGTTAGAATCCCCTGGGCTAGTGTGGTGTAAGGAGAGTAGCCATTTAAAATATACCTGAAAGCTTGTTGAGTCAAAAAGACCCATTTGTATAAATTCTGGAAGAAAGTCTGGCAGTAGAGTCCCTTCACATTTGATCCATGTTACAGAGAGATTATAAAAGTACATGGAGACTGTTGCTTGCAGAAGTGGGACCTGTAATCAGAAGCAGGATAGAAAAATGTATGGTTGATTGAGCCCCAATTGCCCAAAGCAAAAATCCAAGCAGTCCTTAGGTATTGTTTTGAAATGTCTGTCTGTCTCTCACACACAAACACAAATATTCACACATAGCAAAGTTCTTCCTTCATCCCTGTTCCTCTCTATTAAAATATTGGGACAAGAAACAAAATTAAAGATTAAGTAGGATTCTTTAAATTCTTTCTTCGGAAACTTCTTATTTTACATTGGCTCCCAACTCCATTGTATTTGTCTATCAAACTTAAAAGCTTCTAGCTAATGATAATTTCGATTGACCTCAGAGGGAAAATAAATGTGTGTGTGTAGGTGGAAAAAAAGGCAAAATAGAAAAGTTAGGGTCTTTGATTATAGCTTAGTGGTAGAATGTATGACTTTCATGCATGAGAACTTGGACCACAAAACAAACTTAAAAAAAGACGGACTATTCACTAGAGTCTCCTTCAATCAAAAGAAAAATAATGACACAAAAGAAATAGGACTTTCCGAGCCCCCATACGACCCAGCTATACCACTCCTAGGAATATACCCTAGGAACACAAAAATACAATACAAAAATCCCTTCCTTACACCTATATTCATTGCAGCACTATTTACCATAGCAAGACTCTGGAAACAACCAAAATACCCTTCAACAGATGAATGGCTAAAGAAACTGTGGTACACATACACAATGGAATATTATGCAGCTGTCAGGAGAGATGAAGTCATGAAATTTTCCTATACATGGATGTACATGGAATCTATTATGCTGAGTGAAATAAGTCAGAGAGAGAAAGAGAAAGATGCAGAATGGTCTCACTCATCTATGGATTTTAAGAAAAATTAGACATTCTTGCAATAATAATTTTCAGACACAAAACAGAAAAGAGCTGAAAGTTCCAGCTCACCTCATGAAGCTCACCACAAACAGGGATGAGTTTAGTTAGAGAAATGACTACATCTTGAACTATCCTAATAATGAGAATGTATGAGGGAAATAGAAAGCCTTTCTAGAGTACAGGTGGGGGTTGGGTGGGGAGGAGTGGATTTGGACATTGGTGTGGGAATGTTGCACTGGTGATGGGTGGTGTTCTTTACATGACTCAAACCCAAACAAAATCATGTATGTAATCAAGTTGTTTAAATAAAAATTAAAAAAAAAAGAAATAGAACTTTCATCTAGTTACATTCAGCATCAGCATTATGGGAAAGAATAAGGTTCATCAATGGGAACATGTCATGCAGATGGATAAGCCCTCAAAGTTCTGGTGCCCTAGAATTGATTCACTCTATTTAAAAGGAATCTTCTGGAAAAATACCATTATCAATAACCTTAAAACTGTACATTTGATTAAACTCAGCATTTTAATTCTAGTTAAATTTAATTCTAATTCTATGGATTTATTGGAAGAAATGGAGATGTTTTCATTTATTAACATTTTTAAGAATGGAAAATAATCTAAGGAGCAAGTAATAGACAATAGGTTGAATGATTAGACGTGTTTTAAAATGAACCTTGAAAAACTTTGTTGGGTAGAGAAGCTAAGTGGAAGAAGACACGGAAACTGAAAAAAAAGAACAATATAGAATGTCTTGATATACAAATAGCAACATATAGTGCTGGGTTTCCATAGTGTAGTGGTTATCATGTTCACCTAATAAATAGCAACATATTTTAGTGCTATCTTAGGGCCAGAAAGATAGGGCAGCCAGTACCGTCACTTGCCTTGCACTCTAGTCTACCCAGGTTTGATCCCTAACACCTTATATAGTTCCCCAACCCCTACCAGAAGTGATGACTCAGGGCACAGCCAGAAATGAACCCAGAGCACCATATACCATGTCGTGCTAAAAACCAAAATAAATGAGGTTATTTAAGCACTGTGGTAGTTTTTAGTCTTTGTTCTCCATCTCTTTGACACACACATTTACTTTAATCACTCAATTACAAATTCAATAAATACTTAGTGAACCTTTACTGGTGGGTACAATGTCAAGCACTGTACAAACTGCTGGAATATCATACAACATTGACTTTCTTATTGATTATGTGTATCTTTATTCCCACAGCCCAATAGAAGAATAAGTATTATGAGAACAAAGGTTGAGTATGTCTTAATCACAGTTGAACGTGACCCTGATTGTTTTCTAGGCTGACCAAGTCTGAGATGATGAATCATGGTTATCCAAGTCAAGGTTGGCACTCTTGATCATTCTTATGAAAGGATAGAAACTTCTTGAGACTTTGTGGCCATACTGTCTTTGTTACCACTCATTTCTGCCACTGTTAGCAGAAACAACCAGAGATAGTACAGAAATAAATGGACACCCCATATGAAAAATACAAACAAAATTCCCAATTTATTTTATAAAAGGAGTAGGTAGATTTGCTTATTATAAGCCAAATTTTGGTTTAAGGAACTCTTTATATTCAAAAATGGTTGAGAACACACAAAAAATTGTTTGTGCAGGGTGGAGTCAATAATACTTTATATGAAAAATTAAGACAATTTTTTTTTTTGGTTTTTGATCCATACCTGGTGATGCTCAGGGTTTACTCCTGACTATGCACTTAGAAATCGCTCCTGGCTTGGGGGACCATATGGGACGCCAGGGAATCAAACCCTGGTCTGTACTACTCTAGTGTGGGCAAGGCAGATGGCTTACTTCTCCCTAGTCTGTCCTAGGCTAGTGTGGGCAAGGCAGATGCCTTACTGCTTGCGCCACCGCTCCGGCCCCAAGACAGAATTTTTTTTTATTTTTATTGTAGCCAAAGTGAGTTACAAATCCTTCACAGTAATATTTAAGGTACCTAGTAACAATGAACAAAGGGCATTCCCACCACCAGTGTTGTCCTCCCTCCCCCCCTTTTCCCAGCATGCATCCCACTTCTCCTTTCTTTACCCCTCAGGATGCTAGCGTAACTGGTCCCCACTTGTACAGCTTGTTGTAGATTGGGTATTGATTCTGTTGTCATTGACATTGTATTTGGTGTTCAAGTCTGATCATTTTTTATTTCCACTAAATGTTCATATGACTGTCTGGTCCTGGTGCCGTTCATTTTTCCCCCTCAAATTATAAGGCTGAGTAAGATAATTCCAGTAATGTGGTTCTGTTGGAGGTATAAAAAAAGAAAAGAAAAAAAAAACAAATAAACATGCACACACACACCAAAAAAAAAAAAAGAAAAAGAAAAAAAAACTAGAAGGAATCGTCTAGGTGTTATGGATATCAATTTAGAAGAAAAAGAGGGAAAAAAAGAGGAAAAGATAACATACTGTGTAAAGCAGTAGTGAGTATATCCCTTGAAATATTTGAATGACAATGTCCAATCTGCCATCCTCAAAGATCCTTTCAAGATATTTGCTGTTTTTTTTCTTTTTTTTTTTTTTTCTGCATCCACTCACCCCATCAGGTCTTCTGAATGCTGAGGAGTAAGTGATTTAGGCTTGGGAACACACAGTCCTACAGTGGAAGTGTGCTTCAGCCTCTTACAATTACACTTTTAAGGGTGAGAACTTAACAGTTTGGCTTTGTTTTCCTCTAAATGAAGGAAAGTAGTATTTATCTAATAGAATTAAAGTCTTTGTTCTTTGTAAAGAATTTAGCACAATTTCTAACCTGAACCAACACTGAGCAAATGGTGTTATCATTTCTTCCTTTCTGCTTTCCAAACTCTGACTGTTGGAGCTTCCTTGCCATCCTTAGCCACCCTAGTCTATGAACTGCTTTTGCTCTCCTTAGTTTCTTCTTTTTAGAAAATTTATTATATCTTATTTCATATGCTCTTTCCCCTGATGATTTTTTGTTTTGTTTTTGGGCCACACTTGGTGACGCTCAGGGGTTATTCCTGGCCCATATGGGCTCAGAAATTATTCTTGGCTTGGAGGACCATATGGGATGCTGGGGGATCGAACCTTGACCCATCCTAAGTTAGCACGTGTGCAAGGCAGATAGATAGATGCCCTACCACTTGCACCACCACTTTGGCCCCATCTTCTGATGAATTTGAAGTTCTCTGAAGACATTGCTCCATAAGCTTTCATTTTCCCAAAGGATCAAACAAGGTATTTTCATGGATCAGAATATATTTGATTTAGGCCAAAGCTATTGCAAAACTGGCAATCACTGAATTTTTCAAATACAACATAAGAGGAATTTACAACAAAATCAATGTATATATTTGAAAATGCTAACAATATGCCAGTACTTATTTCATGAAATAAATTAGCAGGCAAATGTATCTGACTTTTACAGAGGTTTTAGCTTCTTTTTGTTTAAAGGATATGTACAAGGAGAAAAACTTGAATCACTGTTACCAACTGAAATTTTAATTTTCTCCCTTGAGTTCAAGAAATTCACCACTATCTCCTAGTGTTTCTTCTCAGGTGATAGGAAAATGAGTGATGGGCAATACTGACCATGGTATATTTTTGTTTTGAAATCTCATGGAGAATTACTAAGTAGATTGGGAAAGGATCTGGTTCTCTAATGTTCTCTAATGGTTTCAGTGCAATTTGCCATCATGTCCCATCACTTCTTTACCAGCTGTCCTCCATATATGTCTCCTCACTGCTATTCTGAGCTTTTCTGTTGCCTATTTCTCTGCTCCAATGCTTTGCATGTGTGGATCTCAGTGCCGTTTTCCTCACATGGATTCTTCTAGATAATAGAAGAATCAACTTTAAATATTTTTCCATAATTGTTGCCTTCATTGTCTAACAAATTGTCTTCTTCTCTTCCTCATCTATCTATTGCAATGGCCTCCTCTTCAAGGTTCAATTCACTGCCTAACCACCTTCAGAGAGAAAGAATTTTCTCTTGAGCAATCTCACATTTTTTCCAACTCTCTTTGTCTACCACCCTGTCTTTATTGTCCTCTACATGCTGTGTATCTCACAACAGACATTTTAGTCCATTTATTTCTCACTCTGCTCTCGGTACTCTTTCCATTCTTTTACCAGACATGAATAAATTTAACCCTCATCAATACACAGATGGCTGTCATATATATCTCTTCTCTCTTGAGCTTTTCTTTTTGTTTGTTGTTAGTTTGGGGGCCACACCTGGTGGAGCTCAGAGATTACCTCTGGCTCTGACTTGGAAATTGCTCCAGGCAGGCTCGGGTGATGATTTGGAAAGCTAGGGAGTCCTACGCATTGTGCTATTGCTACAACCCCCTATTGAGTTTTTCCTGAACCCCAATCTAGACATTGTCCTTCTCTTAGAATCTTAGCCTATAAGCCAACTGAGGTCCCAACCCCACCTTCTAACCCCATCTATGAATCCTCACAGGCATCTCAAGTTCAAAAAGATTTTAGATTTAACTGCTTAAACCCACTTCAACTCTAAGAATAAAACATATACAGAAATCTTAGAACCAATATCCAGCTGCTCAGCCCCAATCTACTGTCTCCATCTTTATTTTTTCACATCTCTCATTCACCCTACAAATAAATATTTTGAGATTATTGCCATATATATCCCAAATCCAACTTCTTCTTCCCTCTGGTTCTCAGACCATCAGATTATACTCAACTAATTTCTCTGTTTTTACACTTCAGTTTATTCTCATGAAGCAACCAGAAAGATTCTGGTAAAACTGAACCATATGTCCATAAGCTCTCAGCTCAAAGTCCATTAATGACTCCTACATAGACAGAATAAATTCTGCCATGCTCCTTGATTATAATCCTATAATCACAGGCCCTGGTTCCTCCATCATGGCCCTCTCACATTCACCAGGGGCCCGAATATTTTACCTTTGTGACTCTTGAACACATGACTAATTTGTATCACTTGAAACCAAGGTGCTTAATTTTTTCGCAGTTTTATGCTTTTCTTCAAATTTTTCTGTTTAATTTCAAATTTGCACTAGTCATTACTTCTCAAAGTAGTTGTTCCCTTTCCCTCTTCATCTCCATCACCTACCTTACAATATTTTCCTGACAATATAGGTTCACTGTTTATCTATTCCTTGTATACTGCCTGTATGAATATAAACTCAAGGAGAACAGAGACTTAGTTCTTCATAGTAACAGTTGTACTCCAGCATCTCAAACAGTGTCAGCACACAATAGGTCCTCCATAGCCTCCTTTGATGTGGGAACAAATGAGTGTAATTGCATCTCAGACTGTCTGATAGATAGACTCATAGATAGTTCGATAGACTCACTACTTGGTATGTAGCTGTATTTTCCCTTTATTCCTTAAGCAATTCAGAGAATAGAGTCCATTTTCTTTTCTTTAGAATAGTTCACGTGGTTCACTCGGCCCTTGATCTGTTTGTGAACTTCAGGTCAAAAGGCTTGTTTGAGCTATTTAAAGGCAAGATGAACTAGGCATGTGTTCTCCAGTGACAGTTCTCTCAGTGACTTCATACTGGTGGGGTCTTTCTTGGGAAGAAAGAGGGAACCTGGTGCTAGAATGTGCTCTGCAACAAGGCTAAGCACATGCAGAGGTTCAGACTAATGCTTTCCCCTCATGCCATTGAACAGGGCTTCCCTCCCATGACCAGACAAATGAGAAAAGATGTGCATCAGAATTTCATAAAAATGAAATATCTGCAACTTCTTCTGTCTGATCTAGCTTCCTGGGGAGGAAAGAGACTTGGGAGGGTCATCCAGAAAGCTACTCTCAGGTAGCTGGGGACTGCCTATGTGCCCAAAAGCTTTCTGGAAGAGGCAATTACTACTGCTCACTCAGCAGGAACCCATCCTTGGGGACAGCATAGCTGTAACCATTGACTTAGAACTGCCACACGGAAGTCCCCCCACTCTAGTTATGCCCCTCCCCTGCTACCAGCAAAGGGACTCACAGCCCTGATTTATTTTGCAGTTAACCCCAGTTACCATTTCACATTTCCCAATTGACCTTGCTCTACCAACTCTACTCAAAGTCATAAATCTTAGCCAGGACACCTGGTTGTGGAGCACCTAAGCAACCTCACACTAATTCCTTAGGAAAACTCATTTCATGTAATGTGAGCCCTGCTGAGGATGGCCATGTCAACTTATTAGACTTTTTACTTGGCCATATTGATTCTGTTCAAGCCCAATGCGGCCTATAATGCTGGCTAATGTTATTGACGAGCCATCAGTCTTCGAAGAAGTGTGGGGCTTGCAGCTCTTTCTGAACCACAAAAACCTATTGGTGGACAGTGATGGAGAAAAGGAGGAGGATGTGAGTGGATCTCCCAGGCCAACTCTGTACAGGCCGTGATGCATTAATGAAAGAAAGACCCTTGTGGCAAGAGACAGATGCAGCTCTCCAGAAGCCATTAATTTATGAAATAATTATGAATGTACTGTTGAATCATGGATTTTCATTAGTGTATGTACCTGCTATTCTTGCTTGATTCATTTTTCGTTGGAAATCAAGTGCTGTTAGTTACAGGGTGGGGGAGATGAGTGGAGAGAGAATGAGGGGGGACACCTTCAGGCCAGAATCCTAAGATATTTCCTCTGTTTCTTCACCTTAATCCACTGGCTTTCCTCATTTATGGCCCTGCTGGCCCAAGTTGTACCCAGCACTGTCTCTAGAGAGAGATCAGTTTTAAACTATTCTACAAAAGGCTTATGCTTTAACTCCTAAGTCTATAAATCAAAGCCTCACTTACTGGAGTTCAGTCCTCAAGAGCCAATAGGGTGGTAACTGACTGATTTGTGTGTGTTGGAAGTGAGACCCTTTGAGGGAAATTAAAAGCAGGCAAGGCTACATAGAGTCCCCTGCTCTTTTGTTCTTCCCAATTGGCTCATCCATGCTCATTCTACTCTGCTGAAACCTTTGGAGAATTAGAACTGAATCAAGGTAATTTTGACTCTTAACACATAATAGGGACTAGAAATATTTGCAAAATGCAAATTTTGCTTGTGTCACACCCTAGGTTCAATCCTTCACATTGTATGTCCCCCCAATCCCAGCACTTTCAGGAGTGTCCCCAAATAAAAGTGTTTACAGGATAGATGAAGATAACTTTCACTTTTTAAGTTTAATTTGTGTTTGATTTTTAGTCATATCCAGCTGTGATTGTGGCTTACTTGTGGCTCAGCACCCAGGGATCACTTCTGATGGAGCTCAGTAAGCTATATGAGTTGCCAGGGGTAGAACCAAGACCAGCTGCATGTAAGGCATGCACCCAACCTACTATACTATCACTCTGGCCCCTTAAGTTTAGATTTTTTAACCAAATACTATAATATATAATTATTTGCTGTCCAAAACTTTTACTTTATTCATTGTCAAAGGGGACATATCCAGGATCACGTGATGCAGATGACTAAACTTGAGTGATCTCTCATGCAAAATATGCCCTAAATCTTGTCTCTGATTCCCTATGTAAATCTGAAGACCTGGCAGGACTCAATGTTCATCCCTGTGTCTTCATTCCCTTTACTTAAATGCTTACCCACACACTGGTATACTAACACATATGCCAACCCTCATCCATTCATTTATACTCACATACTTATTTATATACTCTAATTCATCTTCAAACACAGACATATGCATTAACGCACAGGTTCATCAAAATATACTGCACATGGCTAGAGGAAGATAAAAGAAAAAGTTGATTTCAGTTCTTCAGAGAGCAATCTTTGCTTAATTTCTCATACTTTCCATGGAGGGGCATCATCATAGACACTTTATGCATGGCATTCTTCCATAATGCATGCAGGACTTTTTCTCCTCTTTTACTCAAAAATGAAGCAGTACAGCACTATAGTAGTAACTTGCTGGATGTGTTACTAATTATTAGTTAGTTAAAAGCTGTGTGACACTTGGAAAGGAACTTTCTTATTTTCATCCGATGTAGAAAAGAAGTAATAATACTACTTGTCTTAGAGGTTAAGAAGATTAAATGATATAACGAAGTTAGATATTTTAGATATTTTCCTAGTACAAGATAAGCTCTAGAATTCTATTTTTATTTATTCCTAAGCAGCCTGCATTTTGTTTTTGTTTTAAATGAGGAAACTGAGATCAGGGATAAATAGTTTACACAGAGACACTCATCTCTCAAGTCTCAGAGGAGGAATAGTTTTCTGCCTCTGCTGATATTTCATCTAAAGTGGGGGAATCTGCTGAAATTGAGTCAGGGGTCTGTTGATTTTTTGGAGTTATCGAACTTATGTCACCCCTTAAAACTCTGTTATTTTTACAATTCTATTCTCTTCCTCCATCAACAAAGAGATAAGGTATAGGCTGGCATCAGTTTTTTTTTTTTTTTTTGAGTAGCCCATAGGTCTCAACCTTAATATCTGGGAGTGACTATGCAGTGCAGAGCTTGGTGGCCTTATGGGATGTGTCATACCCTTAAGGGAAGGGATCTCAAAATCAGTGCCAATATACACCATTAATAGCTGTTGCTTCTGCTGCTGCTGCATTCTTCAAGGTAATAACCTCCCCAAGGGCAAGGAGCATGAATGCTCAATCATCTCCTATGGACTTCCAGGCACATTTGTTTTTAATGGTCTTTTTTAAAAGCTAATGGTAGCAAAATTAAGTTCTTTTCGACTTTGACTTTTATCCTTATGAAAGTAATATTTTTCTATTACAAAAAGATAAAAGAACATTCAGAAAATTGAAGAACTTTGGGATGACTGGGAGAATAATCACACCTGGTTAGTGAACAGGTCTTTCTCTACTTAGTACTTGCAAAATCCATGTAGACCTTACATATAAGCAGAAGAGACCACAGTTCATAGCAAAAGACATTTCTGGCAATTGGTAAGATAGTGCTAAGAGAAATTGGGACTCCTGAGAACTAGATAAAATTCATTGGTGGGGTGCATAGAGTTCTAGTATTGGAAGTGGTAGAACCATTGCTGCCAGTTGGTTGTGTGGGCAGTGCAGAACTGCTGCAAGTCACTGCTCAAGAAAGAACTTCTGTAAATAACATTTGGGGAGCCCCTGTTGATGGCAATTCATTCATGTGGGCATTTCCAATGTATTTATTGAGCTTCTGTTCTCAGCATAGAATCATGCTGAAATTGCCAAGGGAAGATGATACTGTCCTGAAGTGTTTATAGCCTTGGGAGTGGCAGAAACCAAGAGGTGTGTGACTTGGGTCTTTTCTCCAGAGGTTAGCAGCTTATAGTTGAGTCTTACTACAAAGTAGTAACTAACAACGATCTTAGGATTTTCTGATCCCCTCTTATGCTATGCACTCCCTTCATGAACTTCCGCTTCTCTAATAAAGTAATTCATATATAAAAAGCATTTAAATTAGTGAATAATTATTATGCCCCTGGAGTATTAACGGTATAGGATTCATCCCTTTTTGTTATAATTTTTATTCAGGCCTATGTGAATTACGAGTCTTTCACAGTTATATTTAAGGTAGAGTGCGAGTGAATTAGGGCAATTCTCACTACCAGTGTTGACCTCTCTCTGCCCTTGTTCCCAACATGCTTCCCTTGTCTCCACCCTTAGCCCCTTGGATTGCTAGTGTAATAGGTCCCTTTTGTGTATAGCTTGCTGTAGTTTGAATCTCTTGTTTCTATTGTCATGGACTTTGGGTTGGTTATTTAGGGCTGATCATTTTTTATTTTCACTCAATGTTCATGAGACTGCTTGCCCCTGGTACCATCCACTTTTTCACCCCTTTAATTTATGAGGCAGAACAAACTGATTTATGTTCTTTGGTTCTATTGAAAATAAAAAAGTGGGATGAACCCCTGTGTAGAAGCTATGAATTTAAATTTAAAAAAAGAAAGAATAAAAAGAAAAAAGAAAAACAAAACCAAATTAAAAAAAATAGTAGGGATACTGGTGTGGCAAGTTTTTTGTTTTTGTTTTGCATAGGCACATTAGAAAGGAAATTCCCAGGGCCTGGGAGATAGCATGGAGGTAAGGCGTTTGCCTTTCATGCAAAAGGTCATTGGTTCGAATCCCGGTGCCCCGTATGGTCCCCTGTGCCTGCCAGGAGCAATTTCTGAGCATGGAGCCAGGAATAACCCCTGAGCACTGCCGGGTGAGACCCAAAATAAATAAATAAATAAATAAAAAATAAAAATAAAAAGAAAGGAAATTCCCTTGGCCTAAGAGATGCAGGATTTCTCCACCCTTGAGCCACACTATTATAGGATCAGCTACAGGTTAGCCATATTCATTGTTGCACCCCAAGGTCTTTTTATGGTGCCAGGAAATGTTTTGCTCAGTTGTGGTTGTCAAGATCAGTCTTCTGTAATTAGAGATCTGCGGTTTTGCACAGGTCCTAGGACAGTGTCTAGGATAGAGTCTTTCTTTATGGGTCCAGAAGTTCTGCTGGTTGTTGCAGTCTTCTGTAATTAGTGATTTTGGTTTTTGCACAGATCAAAGGATGGAGTGCCTTCTGATTTCATCTCACTGTTAGGTGATGAGCTTGGGGAACCTTTTTTCTCTTTTTTTCCTAATCATTTTCCAAATTTATTTAACTTTTCTTAATTCAATTGTTTCTTAAGTGCTCTGACCCATTCCATAAGAGTCAGGCTTCCAACTACAACCTATGAATAGATTTCTAAAGTTTGTCTATAAGTGGACTTGAGTTTGTATACAGTAGACTCCACTATGTTTGCCTAATCTAACTGTAAACAAGTCATGCTATATTGCTATGTTGTATATATCCCCTTTTATATATTATCCCTCTTCCCCCCACCACGATTGAGAACTTCACCTATCCTCTCATGCCCTCAATCCTGACCTCTTATATCTCCCTCTGCATCCTCAGTTCTTAACTCATTAGGAACTGAGACTGACCCTTTGCCCCAACAAGCCACCATCCAGTTCCCAAAGCAAAAAGACACATCTCAGTCCCACCAGCAAGAAACTGCAACTACCACTCCTGCTGACTCATTCTATGTGGCCCTTTCTCTCTCTCTCTCTCTCTCTCTCTCTCTCTCTCTCTCTCTCTCTCTCTCTCACACACACACACACACACACACACACACGGACTGGAGCATGCTACCAGATTTAGCTCCTGAAGGACCCCAGCTCAAGGAAGCTACCTGAACCTGAACTGTTACACTGCTGCAAGCCATTTCTCAGTCTCAAGAAGACAACAGTATGGGATGAAAATATGCCCTAGATCTTATTCCTCCAAGACTATCTCAACAGACTTACTGGGATATCGATATTGTCTATGTATATTTGATTCCTAAACAGCTATACCTCTTAGTGTTTCTATTCCCAAATGCAAAGGTAGCTTCCTCTATCCTTTTTCTTTATTTTTACTTATTTATTTATTTATTTATTTTATTTTTCCTTGCTTGTGCTGGTTCTGCTTTATACAAAATTCTAGAAGAAAAGTTTTGTCTGGGATAAAATAGCTCAGGCCAAAACCAGGACACAAAGACTGATAGCTTGTCATTTATACCACCTAATGCACTGACAATATAATATGGCATTGTTCCTTTTTGCATATGCACACTAAAATGGGGAAATTTTATGTATAGAAACATACATATCTATTAGGGATAAAACTTATCTACTAGGGATAAGAACTCATAAATTTTATAATACAGGAGCACCTCTCACTCTGAACACTTGTCATGGGAACTTGACTTAGACCGTACATGCTCAGCCATCAGTCGTCCAACCCCCGAGCTGCAGATTCCAACCTTAAACTGACACAGTTCCCTGCACCAGCACCAGGGATCAAACATTTCCAGGGCATTTCCATAACACTCTGGTAACAACTTGCACCAGGCTGAGTGCATACGACTTGACAATGAGGAAACAACAACAACTTGATCTAAGGTCAGGATTAATCCTTTAAAAAAAAAGATTAATAAAGTTGCCATCATTAAAACTGTTTTTGAAATAATTTTTATGGGTCACAACCAGAAGTATTGGGGAACTAAAGATACACTCATCAATGTTTGGGGGCCACCAGGGATACCCTAGTGAAACTCAAAGGGTGATGCTGTCAGGGAGGAACCGTAGGACCTGGCATATGAAAGGCATATAATTTTAACTCTTGATTTATCTCCACAGCCCCTATTTTGAATTTTTATTTGGAGGCAGGTGGGCACACTTACTGGTGCTCAGCGCTCCCAGGTTCTATGCTCAAAAGACATCCCAGGAATTGTTCTGGAAACCATATGCAGGACTGAGAATTTGAACTGATGTGGGCCAATGGAAGGCCATACCTCTTATACTATCTCCAGTTCTGTTTTAATTTTATGAATTGCATTTATCCAGTCGTTGCCTGCTTTTATCATTCTCTTTGGGCTCAACCTAGTTCAACTCCTGCAGTGGATACTGGACTCCAAAATGTTCTCAATGCCTGTCTGATGCCAGGCCTGCCACAAAGCCCTCTAGATTTCTCCTGACACATATCTTATGTATCATAGCTATATTCACTGTGTTCTCCAGTTTCAACCTTTATCATCTCCTTTTCTGTGCTTTCAGAATGTGCAAGTAGAAACGGAGGTGTTAGAGCCAGGTGGATCTAAATTTGAACTCAATTCTATTATTAATGTGCAATTCATTCCTTGGGCAAATGTCTGGATCTTAGACCTCAGCTTCTTAACCTACACATTTTGGGAAACGATTCTTTCTTTACCAAGCAGAGGAAAAGAAACATGGATAAAAGGAGAATGACATCTAGGTCAGAGAGATAGCATGGAGATAGGTCGTTTGCCTTGCATGCAAAAGAACGGTGGTTCAAATCCAGGCATCCCATGTGGTTCCCCGAACCTGCCCGGAGCAATTTCTGAGCACAGAGTCAGAAGTGGCCTGTGAGCGCTGCGGGGTGTGATCCAAAAAACGAAAAAACAAAACAAAACAAAACAAAAAAAAGGAGAGTGACATCAATGCCTGGTTAAGATTGATTGCTCCTGATGTTTTTCTTTTTTTTATTATCTCTGAGTGTTTGCATTAGATCTTCCACTCCAGCCTTGTATTGCTTGCTACTAGGTTAGTCTTCTTAAAATAAAAATTATTTTTTGGTTTTGGTTTTGGTTTTTGGTTTTTGGGCTACACCCAGTGATGCTCAGCGGTTAGTCCTGGCTATACGCTCAGCAATTGCTCCTGGCTTGGGGAACCTTATGGGATGCCTAGGATCAAACCCAGGTCTGTCCTGGGTCAGCCGCATGCAAGGCAAACTCTCTACCACTGTGCTATTGCTCTGGTCCCACTAAAATACAATTTTGATCCAGTCACTTCCTATTGTTATGCAAAAATCTGCAATTACCAATAGAGAAAGTCTATTTTTCAGGGGAGTTACCTTGTTTTTCCTATCTGGATGCCAGAACATTTACTATAGCATCAGATAGTGTCCATTCTATAAAAATACCTGGAGAGACTCTTGAATTTACAAAGACAATACAAGGTTTTGTTAACCATCATTGAACTCATCCAGTGTGATGAGACCAATACACGTTCCACTGCATGGTTTGGTTATGCATACTTATGTGATGAGATAAGAACTTTTGGAAATGTCAATGGAATTTTCCCCCTACTACAATTCTCCTGGCCTATTGCCCCTTCAATTAGACTAGTCATTCTGTATTATTACCTGTTAAAGAATGTGATAGGAGAAAGCAGAGAAAAGGGGAATCCTCTTCCTGTGAGCTCCAAAAGCTGAACTATTTCCCTCAGCCAGGCTCATCCAGGGTGAAATCTGCTCCAATAACTACCCCAGTTCATGATAGCTGCACCTCCAAGGCTCTGTTCACTCTCCTTCTTAAGAACTGCCACTACAAGGGTAGTTCTTCACAGCAACTAGATATACTCTAAGTGTCTAATCTGTTGGAGTAATTCGTCTGAACCCTCTAGGTCAGCAAGGCTAAAACAGACTTATAATATTTGTGTTTTACAAACTAAATGACAAGTGTCGAGGCACTGATGATATACATCAGCCAAGTGTATACTGTTAAAAAAATAACTATAATGGGGAGATAGAAGGGTGTGGGGTTCATTATAGTGGTGGTGTGGTGCTTCTTGAAAGACATGGATAAACCCAGTGCAAACTCCTAATTTGATAGGAGAGTTCTGCCATTTCTTGCCTGGCTTGGGGAGCCTTTTGAGTTACTTGAGGGATTGTCTTTCCGGGCAGAAAGTAAGTGCTAGGAACACAATTTGCTATGGATACTCAGAAGAGGCAGTTTGTGGGACAGAAAGTATAGCCAGTTTTCTTTCTTTTTTCTTGATGGGGAGGGTCATTTCCCATACTGTGATTGTCAGGAGATTAGTCTATCCTGTTACCTGTCCCCATATCCCAACTGAGTAACTATCAAACTGAAGAAAACCCAATGGTTTCTGAGTTCCTGTGGGCTCAACCACAGGGAGAGAATTCTTGGAAAACTCCCCCTGACTGTGCTGGCATTGGAGGTTCAAGATCAAAAAGGCTGAGAGTGAGGAGAGCAGGTGGCCCAAGGTGACCTCAGGCTGAGATGGAGATTGCACATGGTTGCCAGGTTTTGAGTGGTGAGGATGCTAATTGTCCCTGTGCTAAGCAAAGTATGTGGACACTGGACCTCCAGATAGGACCAGGCTTGGGATGTCAGCCTTCCCTGAGAAATACCATCCCATGCAGAGAAATGGGGAAGGAAAAACTGCCTGTGGAAACAGGGTTTTGGGCTGGTCTGGAGGCTTAGGGTTCACTCTGAGCCAGAGGTCCCAATAGGGATTCTTGAAGAAAACACTGACCTCTGGCATGCTGTGTATCATAGTTTAAATATTTTCCTGTAGCTAATTCATTAGCCCAGTGGCCCCTTCCTCACCCTTCTTCTGTCCCCAGAAGAGGGCCAGGTAAGCAAAAATGCCCCAGACTGGTCTTGGGATCCTCTTCCACATCTTTATTGCCTCCAAATCCAAGCACATGTCCTGAAGGAGAAACTGGAATAAATGAGTTGCCTTTAGGACACAGGTTGTAGGAAGGAAACAACTCAACTTGATTCCCTGCAGGTCATTTTTTAAAAAATAATATCTTTATTTGAGCAACATAATTACAACGTGATTGTAGTTGGGTTTCAGTCATAAAAAGAACACTCTCCCTTCATCAGTGCAACATTCCCACCACCAATGACCCTTATCTTCTTTCTCCCTCACCCCCTAACCAGTATTTGGGACAGGCATTCTACTTCTCTCTTGGTTCTTTGTTGTCAGGCTATGTCTCCAGCAGCCAGGAAGATAGGGTAGATTGACAAAGAAGCCTGTATTTCTTTCTCTTTTTTCCCCCAACTGCAGAAGTAGTTGTGTGAAATAGACCAGGGTTCTAGCTTGCTGTTTGGCAGGATGGTCAGGGAATGTGGGGTTTGTAATTTCCATTTCACACAGGAGGCTGATTGTGCTGGTGGAAGGAAAGTGGCCCAGGAGGAATAACCCTGAGAAGAGAGGGCCGAGGCTTCCCAGCACCCTTGGCTTGGGTGTGTTCTGTACTTAGATTTTGTCCGTGGGTGTGTCTGATGTTCTGGGAATTCATTATTTCAAACACAAGCTCAAAGCCACACACTGAGAAGATGGTCTCTGGAGAGTTAGAAAAATTGTTCAATTTCCCCTGAGCTACCCAGAGAGCAACTCCTCCCTAATTTCATTTGCTGTTGCATTTTCACAGATATACTCTCATTAAATCCACATAACATGCCCCAAAGTAGTTTGGAAAACATCACTATCTTTATTTGACAGAGTT
This sequence comes from Crocidura indochinensis, assembly GCA_004027635.1. Taxonomy (NCBI): domain Eukaryota; kingdom Metazoa; phylum Chordata; class Mammalia; order Eulipotyphla; family Soricidae; genus Crocidura; species Crocidura indochinensis. The sequence goes on from PVKC010006673.1 coordinate 29,495, forward strand.
TCCGGAGCCTGGCTGTGATTATATGAACACTGCCCTGGGGTCAGATGGTCATAGGTGTCAGCACCTGGCTTAATTCAAGGCCTATTCTTCACTCCACCCCTTTCCCAGGACAGCCCTGGACACTCCTAAGGTCATCCCTAGTTCTTAGGCTGCAGCCCAGGCCAAAGCTTGGGTTTCACTTGCCTGGGAAGGGAGGTCAGATGCCTATGAATGTCGCGGTGAAGTTTGTTTCCATGGTATCAATATGAATACCTTCCTTTGTGGTAGACCTTTGACATTGCCAGGGTCTTTGACTTTCAGTTATAGGATTTGTTTTTAGGGAGTATTCAAATCACAAAGACTAATATAATAATGTGATTCATATAATGGACACATTGTAAAAATTTTGAATTTCCAAGGAGTTCAGTTAAATAAATTCAAACATAATGAATATAATATTATTCAGCTCATTCAACTCTTAATTCAAATTGAAAAGGGGCATTTAATGATATGGAAAAGATTCATTTTCCATGGGCATCATAATGGACATGATTTATTATTATCATGATTATTACAGTCATTATTAAATTGAAAGGCAACATCCAGTCATGATTAGAGACTAGGCCTAGTTCAGTTTTCAGGAATAACCTCTTGTGGTGCTTTAAGGAACAAATGCAGTGCTGGAATTAAGCTTGTTGTCTGCCTGCAAAACAAGCGTCCTGCCTTTAGTATTTTATCTCTGGTCCCATAACTTTAAACAAACAAATAAAAAATAACTTTAAACAAAAATAACAGGTTATATAAGAAGCATTTCAAAGTAGTTCCTTTTTACTTTAAAAACAGCTTAGTGAATAGGTATGTAATCAGCTTTTTTAAACAATGGCCTATAAGAATGTCTTAGGGAGCTTATACACAGATACAGTTGAAGAATAGATTGGGTGCCAGAGACTCAAGTGGAAGTGTTTCCTAACAATATGTTTCAGTGCCTTAATCTTACTTGGTATAAAATAACTTCTCAGCTTCTCTATCCACAGGGATTCTTGGATTCAAACGGTGGATACCCTAATTTGACACCTTGGTGCTCAGTCACACCAGATACCATATTCAGTTTGCATTATGAAAATGTCTCTGGGGAGACTCCGCCCTACTGCACTCTACTGGGGGAACTGTGGACTGAGGGGACTCTTTTTCTGTGCTGCTATCTTTTCTGAATTCTTGGAGCTCTCCCCAAAGACCAGAGCC